>MU680983.1:36468-47067 GCA_026770625.1 Nicotiana glauca | reverse complement strand
CCCCCCCCAAGTTGGAGGGTGATTGGCCTTGCCCAACTTGCTCAAGATAGATCTGTGAGTGACACCTGGGAGTGGCTTAGTCAGCATATCGGCCAGTTGTAATTTGCTCGGAAAATATGACAAGGAAATGAGTCCATCTTGGAGTTTCTCACGAATAAAATGGCAATCCAACTCTATATGTTTTGTATGCTCATAAAACACCGAATTCCGAGCAATGTAGATTGCGAACTATCACAATGTAAAGGGACTGGAACAATAGAAGTGATAGAGATTTCATGCAACAACCTGGTAAGCCAAGCAAGTTCCGCAACAACTCGACGCATTGAACGATACTCAGCCTCGGCGGAGGATAAAAAGACAGTGTGCTGCTTTTTAGACGTTCATGTGAGTAAAAAACCACCAATTAACACTAAATAACCACTAACAGACCTCCGGGAATTAGGACAAGAAGCCTAGTCTGAATCACAATAACTATGTAAGGAAAATCAGAAAGGGCAGACATAAACAAACCTTGCCCCAAAGTACCTTTGACATACTTAAGAACATAATATGCAATGGAAAGATGAAATGAAGTAGGGGCATGCATAAACTGACTCAACAATTGTACAGAAAAAGCTAAATCAGGCCTGGTATTTGTGAGAAAATTCAGTTTGACAATAAGCTTCCTATACAAAAAAGGATCAGACAAGGGCTCCCATATTTAATAGAGAGTTTCAGACTTATATCTAAGGGGCTTGCAACAGCATGTCAGTCTAGACAATTGAATTAAGATAAAAGGTCCAAAGCAAATTTCCTTTGGCAGATGATAACACCTCCAGATTCAGTGATAACTTCCAAACCCAAAAAATAATGCAAATGCGCTACGTCGTTTATCTTGAATTGAGCATTTAGAAATAACTTGAGAGAAATCATCTTCTCTTCATCATTAACACTTAAGAGAATATCATCAATATAAACAATAACAATTGTATGAGAACCAGTAGACTTGACAAACAAGGAGTAATCATTTTTTGAAACTGAGTAGCCCTTAGAAAAAAGAGAATCGCTTAATTTTGAATACAATTGCCTAGAAGCTTGCTTTAGCCCATATAAGGATTTGTTCAACTTACAAACCATGTTAGGGGTAGAAACACTTACGCCCTGGGGTATTTTCATATACACCTCTTCATCCAGGTCTCCGTGTAAGAAAGCATTGTTGACGTCCAATTGGTACATAGGCCAACCCTTTTTGACTGCCACAGCTATGAGTGTTCTGATAGTGGTCATTTTGACTACGGGGAGAAAAGTTTTATTGTAATCAATTTCCTCTTGTTGGGTATCACCCCGTACCACCAACCTAGCTTTGAATCTCTCTATACTACCATCAGCTTTTTGTTTTATCTTATAAACCTATTTGTTACCAATTGGTTTCTTTCCCATATGGAGAGGGACTATATACCAGGTTTTATTGAGTTCAAAGGCCTCAAATTCTTTCAGCATAGCAGCTTGCCAAGCTAGATACAAGACTACCTGATGAAAGCTAGAGGGTTCATGTACAGTGTCCAAGTTTTGAACTAAACTCTGATTGACTGAACTTATAGCCCGTTTGGCCAAACTACAAAAATCAGCTTATTTTGAGATGTGCTTTTTTTCAAAATTGCTTTTCTCAAAATTACTTTTGGTGAGAAGCAGTTTGTGTTTGGCTAATTAGTTTAAAAAGCACTTCTGAGCAACAATTAGTGTTTGGCCAAGCTTTAAAAACTGCTTTTAAGTGTATTTTTTCTCAAAAGTGCTTTTCAAAAAAGTGCTTTTGGAGAGAAGCTACTTTTTTCTGCTTCTCCAAAACTGCTTTTTCTTCTTCTAGAAAGTACTTTTTTTTCCTTCCAAAAGCTTGGCCAATGATCAGTAGGTGAATGAGCAATACATGAATAAGGTGGTGGAGTGAAATCATGGATGGTGGATGTAGCAGGAAATAAAACATTGGAAGAAGGAGTCTCTGAGTAAGGAAAGATGTCTTCATGGAAACAAACATCCCTGGAAATAATGATTTTCTTATCAGAAAGTTGTAGAAGTTTATAGGCTTTTTTTCCAGGGGGATAACCCAACAAGACACAAGAATTAGACCGCGGAGAGAACTTATTCCTATAGGGTTTAGGAATTATTGCATAACACAAAAACCAAAGCTTTTTAGGTGACCGTAAGAAGGTTGTTCCCCAATTAAAATCTCATAAGGAGTCTTGCCAGATAAAATATTACTAGGAAATCTGTTGATTAAGTATGTGGCTGTTAGAATGTAATCTCCCCAAAATGAAATTGGGATTTTGAATTGGAAAAGTAAAGCTCTTGCTGTTTATAGCTAATGTTTATATTTTCTTTCAACAATTCCATTTTGTTGGGGCGTATAAGGACAAGATATTTGGTGTAGAATACCTTTGGGCTGAAAAAATTGACTAGCTTCATGACTGGTACCAAGTTCCAAGGTATTGTCTGTTCGAATGATTTTAATCTTGGTGTTGAATTGAGTTTCAACCATGGAAAAGAAAGACTTTAGAATGGACAGAGCATTGCCCTTGTGACTTAAGAGATGTGTCCAGGTGTTCCTACTACAATCATCCACAATAGTGAGAAAATATCTATAAGATCTATGTGTGTCAGTGTGATAAGGAACCCAAACATCCACATGAATACGATCAAATATATGTGAAGAATGAGAATTACTACTAGGAAAAGAATTTTTTGTTGTCTAGCAAATAGACATATATCACAAATAAAAGGCTGCTTATAAGTAAATGGTATATTCAAAGAGTTTATTTTCTGTAATTTCAAAAAAGGGAGGTGTCCCAACCTATTATGCCACAGAAGTTAGGACTTATTTACACTTAATGTATTTGCATTAACAGAAAAGGGAATTAAAGCAGGACAATGAGAGGTTGATGAGGATCCAAATGGTGTCACTGAAGATTGTGTTCTGGAGTTGTAGAGATAGAGCCCTTCAGCCATCTTACCAAGTGTCAATGGCATCCTCAGAGAAGGGTCCTGTAGTAGAAAATCGGCACATTAAGAAAACATAGAAATGATAAAGTATCAACTAATAACTTGTGGACTGAAATAAGATTGTATTTAAATGTAGGTACATATAGCACCTTGGACAAAATGACTAAAGAATTTAATTTGACAAAACCAATTGAGGTCACTTTGACTTTATACACATTGGGTAATGTGATGAGGTAGGGAACATTGTTATATTTGTAAGCAAAGATTTGTTAAAGGTCATGTAATTTGATGCTCTAGAATTCAGTATCCAAGTTTCAGAAGTTAGAACACTATTTAAACAAGTACAATTACCACAACTCATTAGATGGGAAGATAAAACAAAAATACTTGCAAAATTAGTTGTGGTAGACTGGCTTTGAGAATCATCAGAACCAACTTGAATATATTGAAGGATAGTCATGAGCTGCTTGTATTGATCAGGTGTGATTGTGTTGGCAATATTGATGTTATTCTCATGAGACTGGTCAGGCTTAGCATCAGAAGATGAATGAACAGGTGCAACAACTCGGATATTCTTGTTCCCTGATTTTGAAGGTTGTGGAAATACATGTAACTTGTAGCACTTCTCAATTACATGTCCTGATTTTTTACAATATCTATAATAAGGCCTTTTTGGATCATATCATCCCTTCTGATAATTGAAACTTGGATTTGGATTGTTAAAAGTATATCTCTGTGTGAAATTTGTGATTTGTGGTGGTTTTGGAGTATAGGTAGGACCATTAGACCTAGCAGAGAAAGTTACAGAGTCAGACTGAAAACCAGGCACATTGTGAATCCCTCACTGCTTCTCGTCTTGAACAACTAGAGAATAGGTCTTGCCAACTTCAGGAAGTGGCTGCATCATCAGAATATTTCCTCTAGCATTATTGAATACCTCATTCAAACTCATCAAAAACTGCATCAATTTCTGATTTTCCATCTTTTTTGATCATTTTGTATTTACCTCTACATTTGCATTTGCAAACACAAAAGGAACCAGCATAAAGTGACTCCATTTCATCCCAGAGTCTTTTAACCCTAGTGAATTAACTTCCTACGTCATAAGAACCTTGAGATATAATACTTAGGTCTTTTTGAACTTCATACATCTTAGCACCATTTATTTGACCATACCTTTGGTTCAATTCATCCCATAGACTCTTAGTAGACTTAGAGTATATAACACTTTGTGAAATGTCGGGGTCTAAGGAATTAAGAATCCATCTGATTATCATGTTATTACATTGTTCCCAGTATTCAAACAAAGGAGAATCAGGAGAGGGCTGGACATAGCTCCCATTAATGAATCCTAATTTCTTCTTTGCCCCTAAAGCTATGATAATGCCTATTCTTCAGGCTCCAAAACAGTTCCCATTGAATTGTTTTGTCACGATAACAGTACCAAGATTGTCAGAAGGATGAAGATAGAATGGATGAGAAGGAGGTAAAACAAAATCAATTTGAGTGAAAGTAGGAGAGTTAGGGTCGATTTCAGAGGTGGTTGCAACATTTTCATTTTCCATGAGTAAAGAGAAAAACTAGGGCATAGACGATAAAATCTCAAAGAAACCTGTGAAATTAAATGAACTGAAGTAAGAAGAATTACCAAAATAGTAGAAGAATTCTTCGAACAAAAAAACCAATAAATCGGCAAAACCAAACTCGTCGTCGTTGAGTACCACCGAGCAACAATAATTTTAGTCCAAAATTTAAAGAAAACAACCGCTAAATTATGAATTTCAGTCACAATAAGCTTCGAAAAACATTGGATTCATCATAAAATTTATCTAGAATCTTCAAAAAAAATTGAAAGGGAAGAAACTAGGTTTTCGAATTTTCTGGAAATAGGAAGAAACAAGGGGAATTAAGGTACCAAAAATCAAAAAAATGCAATGGATCTTTGATGATAATGCTCTGATACCATGTTAGATTGCATGAGATCAAGAAAAAATGGTGAAGAAATTGGAAACCTAAACGAGAGGAAGAAGGTTTTTTTTAGAGAAGAAGACTTTGTGATATTTTTAAATTATGGCCCGTAAGTCTCAAACCCGGAATATCAAATGTATATATACAGGCCCAAATATATATCTGACTAAACTATATAATTATAAAGCCCAAATGTACAAGGCCTAGAATAACAACCCAATATAAGTCCAACATTATATATACTAACAATATGATTAATATAGGAATTTTTACCTCCTATAGCAAATGTTAACACCTTATTTACTTTAAATAAATACCATTTAAAAAAATTATATTCTATAGATACCTTTTAAGGTCTATAGCAAAATATTTAATTTTGGTTACCTTCTAGCCCTAAGCCACTAAATACGCTAATCAGTTACACTATTTTCTTTCTCTCTCTACTTTGATACATCCAATTCTCTTCTCCCATCCCAATAAAATTCCATCTACCACCACGGACTCCCTCTAATTATGTATTTATTCCTCCTTCCCCTAGCGTTCTCTTTTAGTATAAACAACAAGGTCTAGGAAGGTTTCATCGACGATTCAATTTATGCGATTCAATGACCAAGACTGTATGATCCTCCATAAAGAATGCTTATTAAGAATCTATATAGAAAATCTATACAGAGAGTCTTACCTAGTTTGAGTCATGCAGGTTCTGTTTATGAGTGCTACAATGGTGATTTCCTTGTCAAAGTCATAGACTTTACTCATACACTTCCTCTCTACATCCCGAACCTCAATTTGATTTTCAGAGTATATGCATATTAGCAAGCGGCGGACATATAGTTCAACGCCTCCATGATAAATCCCTCTGTTAAGCCGGCGGTGATAACTGTGTCGTCTCCGTTGACCGTCGTACCACCGCCGCGTCCCTCTCCGCCCTTATTGCCCGTCTTTCTCGTTCCATTTACATTGTAATTCAATATGTCTCGTTCTATTCCATGTATTTCATTATATTCACTATCTTTTTTCTCATTGTATTTCAATGTATCCCGCTGTATTCGATGTATTTCATTGTATTCACTGTCTCGCTATATGCCATGAATGTATTCATAATTTTTTTAATTAATATAATTTATGTATTCAGATGTATTATTTAATTTCTCTGAAGAATGCTATATTTTTTGGGTATTTTTCGGTTGAGAATCTTTTTTATAACTGAAAATACAAATTTTGTGTGTTATAATTGAGTTTGTTGAGTTATATTAGGAGTCTATTATGTTAATTGATTCACTTTCCGTTTTAAAAACAGTGTAATCCCCTATTTCACGTCGTGAATACAGTCGAATACAATAATCTGTCTAGCTATAATTCCATGTTTCACTCTATGAATACAGTCGAATACACTCGACTACAACAACTGATTAGCTGGACTTCCCTGATTCACGCCTATTTTTGCTACTGTATTCATAAATACAATAGCTTAAATACATCAAATACATCTTATAACCACATAAAAGGTATCTATAATCCGTAATATAGCAAATGATATCTATAGATGACTAATTAGTATTAAAAGATAGTGCTTTATGAAAATTTCTCTAAAAATTACTACCTGGTGTCGTTTTCATTATTTGTGCAAATCAACCCTTCTGGTGGCCGAATGCACTTTCATCCTGATTGTAAAGAGATTATGGCCCAAGATTTCTTGTAATACTCTTACTTTTGGCCCAAAGCATAGGCCATTTATTTTGGGCTTAGATTTAGTAGTTGGTTTATATATTAGGAACTTTTACCTCCTATAACAAAGGTTAATTAACACCTTATATTTTAAATAAATAGCATTTAAAAAAATTATATTCTATAGATACCTTTTAATGTTTATAGCAAAATATCTAATTTTAGTTACCTCTTACCCCTAAGCCACTAATTAAATACGCTATTCAGCTACACTATTTTATTTCTTTCTCTAGTTTTATACATGCCATTATCTTCCCCCATTTCCTGAAGCGATTAAAATCAATTGGGCTGTCGGTGCTAATTTTGCAATAGGAAAATCAAGAGCAGGAAAAAGGATACTACGACCTACTGGGTTTAAGCAATGAGGAAGTTAGGGTTTCATCATTTTCGTCCGTTCCGTTTGCTCACCTTTTCGATTTTTCTTAATAAAAATTGGTAGTTGTTTATTTATTGTTTCACTTTCTTAATTGTTGATAGTTGGTGCAATCTCAACGGCTGGTGGAGGAAATTTCCTTCATAGATGTCACGACCCAAACCCCGGTCGTGATGGCGCCCAACACCTTGTTAGGCAAGCCCGACCATTTGAACATTTCCAACCCAATTATTAAATTTAAAATACCAATTAAGCAAAGATTTTCGAACTGATAGTAATAGAAATAGTGCGGAATCCACAATAATAGTAATAACAGCCCATAACAGATCTGGCGTCGCAAGTCAGAGCCTCTAAATACAACTGGACATCGTCCTATACATGAACAAGTCTTGTGCGGGAGTAAAAGTAATGACATGGGGAGTAATTGGGTCCTGCGGACGCCGGCAGCTACCTCGAAGACTCCCATACTGAACTGAGCAGCAGCAAATAATCTCAGCTAAACCTCCGGGATATTTGTATCTGCACACAAGGTGCAAGGAGTAAAGTGAGTACTCCAACTCAGTGAGTAATAGCAATAAATAACAACTGAAAGTAAGAATTCTCGTAGAAATACTACACAGTTCTATAACAAATAGTAAAAGTAGTAAACAACAGTTGAGCAGGAAAAACAGGTGAAAATCTCTCAAAGTCCGGCAATTTACCAACACTGTTGCGGCGCGCAGCCCGATCCAATAATAGTATATACTACTGCGGCGCGCAGCCCGATCCAATAATAGTATATACTACTGCGGCGCGCAGCCCGATCCAATAATAATATACACTGTTGCGGCACGCAGCCCGATCCAATAATAATATACATTGCTGCGGCGCGCAGCCCGATCCAATAATAATATACACTGCTGCGGCACGCAACCCGATCCAATAATAATAGTCGACTGCGCTCACTGGGGGTGTGTGCAGACTCCGGAGGGGCTCTTACAGCCCAAGCGCTATAATATTGCAGCGTGCAGTCCGATCCATATAATATACTACTGCATTGTGCAGTCCGATCTATATAATATACTACTGCGGCGTGCAGTCTGATCCATATAATATACTACTGCGGCGTGCAGCCCGATCCATATAATATACCACTGTGGCGTGCAGTCCGATCCATACATGTATATGTATATACTGCTGCGGCGTGCAGCCCGATCCGATGTATATCAATTACCCTCACTATGGGGTCCTTGGCCCCTCTCAGTCAATATAGACTTGGCCTCTCGGGCCCACTTAGCTAAGACGGGGTTTCCACCCCAGGTATTTCTCATTTAGAGTGCAAATTGCTAAGACAGGTTCATATTATGTTTTACAGTTAAGGATATGACTGAGAGTATATGTCCAACAGGTAAAGTGTAATCAATTAGCTCAACAGGCTCCCCTATGGGTTCTACAGATCGGCACAAAGCCCCAAACATGGCAACTAGCCCACAATATACGGGTATAAGCTCAGTCTCAGTCAAAAAGCACTGTAGAGTCATCAATCGGGATGGTCCGAGTCCAAATCCCTAACAGTAACATTGCCACGCTCATCACACGGCACGTATTTCATCTCAACATAGCACTGCATAGTGCAAATACGGGGTTTCAAACCCTCAGTACATCATTCATAACTATTACTCACCTCAAACCGGCCGGAATCCTAGCTCGCCTTGCGCTTACCTCGCAAATCGATCTCCTCGAGTGTAGAATCTAACCAAAACCACAGGGAATAGGTTATAATAGGCTAATGGACATAACCTAATTGAAAGAACTTGAAAAATAACCAAAAATACGAAGTTGGCAAAATCCGAGCCCCGGTCCCACTTCTCGAGAAATTACGAAATTCATATCACCGGATTCCTCGTCTCGCCACGAGTCCGTACAAATAAAATTCATCAAAATCAGAGTTCAAATGCCCCTTCAAATTTCAAATTTACATTTCAAAAACCAAGCCCTAGTTTCTTCAAATTTTACCCAAATTTTCAGAGAATTAAAGGATGAATCTTCAATTAAATGGTGTTTCTAGGCCACGAGACTTACCTCCAATCACTTTTCGTTAAAATCCTCTTCAAAATCTACCAACAAGCTCTCAAGGTGGTGCAAAAATGGAGGAAATATGAGATAGGTCGCGGATGAAATATCCTTTAAAACCATACTGGCCCAGTTATTTCCGCTTATGCGGTCCACGCACCGCACCTGCGGCTTCCGCTTTTGTGGTCAAAACACCGCTTATGTGGTTCAACTAAAGAAATCCCAGGGCCGCTTCTGCGATAGCCAATCCGCTTATGCGGTGTCCGCTTTTGTGGAAAGACTTCCGCTTCTGCAGAATATTCCAGGCCCCCTCATGGACCGCTTCTGCGACCCCATAGCCGCATCTGCGGAACCGCTCCTGTGGCTCCTTTTCCGCAAATGCGGAAATACCAGAAGCCAAAAGATCAGACCTACTGCATGCTTCCAAAATTCTCATTTAACCATCTGAAATTACCCCGAGGCCCCCGGGACCTCAACCAAAAGCACAACGATGATCTATTCCCTTATTCAAACTTGATAGAATCTTCTAAATGCCATCGTTAACATCAAAATCCTCAATTTTCATCAAATCAAAGCCTAAGTTTTCTTTAAACTTCCGAAACTCACATTCGATCAAAAATCCGATTAAACGATGTCCGAATGACCTGAAATTTTGCACACATATCCAAAATCACCTAACGGAGCTACTGCAACTCTCGGAATTCCATTCTGACCCTCGGATCAAAATCTCCCCTATCAACCGGAATCCGCCAAAATTCAAACTTCGCCAATTCAAGCCTAATTCTACATCAGACCTCCAAATTCAATTCCGATCGCGCTCCTAAGTCACAAATCATCCCCCGAAGCTAACCGAATCACCGGAACTCATATCCGAGCCCTCTAACTATATTGTCAACTTCCGGTTGACTTTTTCCAAAACAAGTTTCCTTCCAAGAGGCTAAGTGCCTCATTTCCAACTAAAATCAATCCAACTCTACCCGATCAACTCGAATATTGATATTAAATAATAGAGAAACATAATATGGGAAAAACAGGATGGTAACTCACGTGACGACGGGCGGGATCGTCACAATAGAGTTATTTCTTATGTCGCCAATGAATTAATCGTCAATGGCCTCGCTAACATGTAATTATTTTTATAAACTGTTTGATTAAGCTTTGAGTTATTTCTTTCCGTTTAAATTCATAATTATAGTTTCATTATTCTTTTCAAGTCAAAATTGTATTTTTTTTAGGGAAGGTGACATAAGTTAAGTTTTTATCGAAGAAGTGAGGATTTCTATAGTCTATCCCAACTAGGGATGTACAAGCCAAATCGAACCGACGAACCAAGTCAAACCGAAGAAAAAAACTAACTTGTGGTTTGGTTTGGTTGGTTTGGCGTTGGAAAATAAAAGACCGATCGCTCTTGGTTTGGTATGGCATTAACAAAAAATAAGTCAAATCGAATCTAAACCAAACCGACGTTATATATAAATAAATTTTAGAAATTTTATACATAAAAA
>MU680983.1:11264-22404 GCA_026770625.1 Nicotiana glauca | reverse complement strand
CTTCTCCACCAAAACACACTCGAATCCAACCCAAATTCCATCCAAATTCATGGCAAGTGAGCTCCAAATCCTCAACCACGCGTTCCCCCTTCTCTCATCTCGTCATTTCTAACGGTCTCTGACACCGAATATTCTCACCCCTCTCACTCGCTCGCTTTTTAGAGAAGGCACGTGATTGGAAGGGTCTGGAAGATGAATGCTGGATGAGTGTGAGGCATTGGATTGATTTTCACTCAATTTGAGCCCCACATTCATCAAGGATTGGTCTTCAAATAGATTCGATCCAATTTCGTGAAGGGGACGGGGAAAAAAAATGGAGGAAGAGGAAAAAGGATTCTGAAGTTTTTTTCTTGGCTTTTCTTGCTCTTGACGATTGGTACCAATTTTGAGAAAAGAGGAAATAAAAGTTTGGGCTGATTTTTGCTCGAGTTCACTTCAGAAAATTTTTTAGAAAAATCATCCAATATTTTTTTTTTTTGGGTCTACAAAATGGAGCTCGTCTGAGCATTACGGATTTCGTCACTGTTCGAACCTCTGGTTTCTACTCAGCTGCTACTGTGTTGCTGTTCTTCGAGTTTCGATTTGCCATTGTATTCTTTGGGAGTTTAGAGTCGAAACTGTGTAATCGCCTTTGATTCTATTATCAAAACAGAGACTCAATTCCAGGATCATATTCTTATTTTTCTTTTTAACTTAGATGTCGATTCTCTGATTATTTTTTATGCTGATTCGTT
This sequence comes from Nicotiana glauca, assembly GCA_026770625.1. Taxonomy (NCBI): domain Eukaryota; kingdom Viridiplantae; phylum Streptophyta; class Magnoliopsida; order Solanales; family Solanaceae; genus Nicotiana; species Nicotiana glauca. Next base: position 21,670 of record MU680983.1, on the reverse strand, counting down.
AAGTTAAGAATTGGAGTTCAAATTAATTAGTTCGATATTAGCTTGGTTTGAACATTTGAGGTCGTACTGAGATTTTGTGTATACTCGAATGTCGATCTGCTCCACTCTGATCTGTTCAGGCAGAACTGGTTTCATGTGATTCCTGGGTTGTCTAGTGTCGAATTCAGTGATCTCAAGCATAAAAATCGAGTTCGAGTTGGTCCTTATTTCGTTTGTCTGAATATGTTCTCTCTATATGGGAAAGTGTATGAATTGGGCTCTGAACAGCTCATACATTTTCCTGGAATTTCATGATCATTCCTATACTATTTGTAAATCAATCAAGTTACGCGTAACTTTCATTCGTGCCTTAACTCTAGAAATATGTGATTATCTGAATGTTTGTATTTCAATCAGCTCGCATTCTAGCTCTAGTAAGGTTCTATGCTAACTGTCATCTACCTATGTTTCTCGCATGATGTATGGATTGAATGGGATCCTGCCTCTCAAATTATAAGGCTAATATTGAGTATAACACTTTGAGAAATGGAGGGTTCAACTATGTGCTGTCCTTAAGTGCAAATGAATGTCCATTTATGTTCAACATGGATTACTGATTGGTTGCCTTCTCCCCTAATTCAGCGACCCCCTTTCGTATGTTTTGTTGGTTTGAAGCTGCTGAAATTACTCTTGATAATACTTTCTATTCGTTGCATCATATTGGAGCTCATCTCATGAGTGTTAAGGTTTCAGGCATGTCAACTATATCACTGATCTTCTTAGGCAGATTATAGTTGTAAAACTTGGATAGCCGTGTGTTTGTTTGCTTTAAAATCAGCTTGTATCTGCTAATCGAGCTGATACTATTATAGTTTGGAAACTGTTTGAATTGCTAGGCACGCCAAGAATCTGCCTTGTTTTGCATCATACACCTCATGTATTAAATTTCTTGCTTCTCATATTTGTTGTGTATCTTGGTAGTTGATTGCATCCAGTTAAAAGAAAAGGAAATGTGAGTCATTTTTTGTCAGATTTTTGTCTCTTGGTATTGGAGGAAATTTTTAACAAATTCTCTGTTTATGACATTGTCTTCATGAGTAAAGTTGTTCATAATTGCCAAGGGTGACTCACTACTTGATGTAATTAGGATTGAAATTGTTCTGTTTTCCTCTCTGTTGACTTATAATCACATCCGAGGACTTTTCTCTTCTTGACTCTGACTTGTTGGCATCTTTATTCGATGTTCTGATTGGTTTACTTATGAGTTTGTATCTCCCTTTTAGTTTCCAAAATTCTAGCTGCATATGCTTGACAGAATCTATAGCTTGAAATTGAAACACACACATACACTGCATTACGCAGTAAGTTGGATATTTAGGCACAATATGAAATTCAATGTGACTACTGCTGGGGAGAAGTGTTCATTTCTTCTCATTTTTATGCTTACGAGTAGTGACAACTGTGAGTGTAAGGTGGTCTGTTTAAATTGTGAAGCTATACAATGATGTTCATTAATCTGGTGTCCATACCTCGTTCCATAATTCTTAGCCTCCTTGGGATCTTAAATTATCTTTAGAAAAAATGGTTGTGAACAGTCATAGTTTGCTTTAGTTGAGTACAATCCTTTGAAATTAGAGTCGAGGTGTGCCATTAGTCGAATTTTCCATGGCCCTCACAAACTTGGAAGTGTGTAGTTACTTTAGGCGCGCTATTTAAAAATTACCTTCTTAAACTCGGGTGTGCATTGATGCAACCCAAATTCAAATATCGGCGAAGTCGAAATGTGTTAATAATCACGTGTGCACTGGTGATGACGTGGTTAGAAATACGTTTTCACAACGTCGTAATTCTTATAAAACAAATAATGATTGAAAATTGGTTCAAAAAAATGGAGATGAGCCTCACCGAACAAGAATAATTGTGGGGCCCTCATTAATTACTTACTAAAAATACTTAGTATTCGTTATAGGCCGTTTAGCGAATTTTACGGCCTTTCCAAAAGATAACAACACGTTAGCCGCTTTAGGCGCGATTTTAATAAAAATACATTCCTAAAATCGGGTGTGCATTTCATGCAGCCCAAATCCAAATCCTAAAACGTTGAATAAGAATGTATCGAGGATCCGGGTGCATTTCATGTGACATGATCCGAAAATACGTTCTTAAACGACATTCACTTTCATAAAATAAAATAATTGAACAGAAAGCGGTAATTAATTCTAAAATTGCACAAATAGGATAAACATGTATTAAAATCAAATACTTTAGCCAAATATGACAGTTGAGCGACCGTGCTAGAACCACGGAACTCGGGAGTGCCTAATACCTTCTCCCGGGTTAACAGAATTCCTTACCTGGATTTCTGGTTCGCGACTGTAATACAGAGTCAAACCCTTCCTCGATTCGGGATTCAAAACGGTAACTTGGGACACCATAAATCTCCCAAGTGGCGACTCTGATTTCTTAAATAAACGAATCCCGTTTCGATTGTCCTTAAAATGGAAAAACTCCTTTCTATATCCCTTCTCGGGGTGTAGTAAAAGCCCTACCATAGCGGTAAAAAGGAGGTGTGACAGGGCTGACCAATGCCCCATTAGCTGTTATGCATTTGATGCACAGAGTATTCAGGCCATATCTTGACTCATTCGTTATTATTTTTATTGATGATATTCTGGTGTATTCCCGGAGTCGAGAAGATCATGAGAAGCACCTGAGGACCGTGCTTCAAACCTTGAGGGAGAAGAAGTTATATGCAAAGTTCTCAAAATGTGAGTTTTAGATGAGTTCTGTGGCATTCTTAGTCCACGTGATCTCGAGTGAGGGTATTCGGGTGGATCCGAGAAAGGTAGAGGTCGTGCAAAGTTGGCCCGGGCCGTCCTCAGCTACAGAGATTTGTAGTTTCCTTGGCTTGGCGGGATAATACCATCGCTTCGTGGAAGGATTCTCATCGATTGCGGCCCCTATGACTAGATTGACCTAGAAGGGAGCCTCATTTCAGTGGACAGAGGAGTGTGAGGCGAGCTTTCAGAAGCTCAAGACAGCTTTGACTACAGCCCCAATTTTGATATTACCTATTATAATGTCTATTGTGACGCCTCGAGAGTTGGCCTTGGAACGATGTTGATGCAGGACGGTAGGGTGATTGCCTACCTGTCCAGACATTTGAAGATACATGAGAAGAATTACCCTGTCCACGACCTCGAATTAGATGCCATTGTTCATGCCTTGAAGATCTGGCGTCATTATTTGTACGGTGTGCCTTGTGAGATCTATATTGACCATTGGAGCTTGCAGCACTTACTCAAGCAAAAGTATCTAAATATGCGTCAGAGGAGGTGGTTAGAGTTGCTGAAGGATTATGAAATTACTATTCTGTATCACCCTGGCAAGGCCAATGTGGTGGCGGATGCCTTGAGTCGCCGGGCGGAGAGTTTGGGTAGTTTGGCCTATTTACCAGCTTCAGAGAGGCCTATGTCAATGGATGTTCAGGCCTTAGCCAGCCAGTTTATGAGATTGGATCTTTCGGAGCCCAGTCGGGTCCTAGCATGTATGGTTTCCCGGTCTTCCTTATTTGATCGTATCAGGGAGCGGCAGTATGATGACCCTCATTTGCTTGTCCTTCAGGTCAAGGTTTAGCGTGGAGAAGCCAGATATGTGACCATTGGAGATGACGGGGTATTGAGGATGCAGGGCTGAATTTGTGTGCCCAATGTTGATCGTCTTCGAGAGTTGATTCTAGTAGAGGCCCATAGTTTGCGGTATTCCATCCATCCGGGTGTTGCGAAGATGTATCAGGACTTGACAGGCAGCACTATAGGTGGAGGCGAATGAAGAAATATATAGTGGGTTATGTGTCTTGATGCCTCAACTGCCAGCACATGAAGTATGAGCGCCAGCGCCCGGGTGGGTTGCTTCAGCAGATAGAGATTCCGAAGTGGAAATGGGAGCGCATCACCATGGACTTTGTATCAGGACTCCCACGGACCTTGAAGAAGTTTGATGCCATTTGGTTCATTGTGGATTGACTGACCAAGTCCGCTCATTTCATTCCTGTGTGTACCACTTATTCATCGGAGCGGTTGGTGGAGATTTATATCCGGGAGATTGTCCGTCTGCATGGTATTCCAGTTTCTATTATTTCATATAGAGGTACCCAGTTTACATCGCAGTTTTGGAGAGTCGTGCAGCAGGAGTTAGGCACTCGGGTGGAGTTGAGCACAACATTTCACCCCCAAACGGACAGACAGTCCGAGCGCACTATTCAGATTCTTGAGGATATGCTCCGTGCGTGTGTGATTGAGTTTGGAGGGTCTTGGGATCATTTCTTGCCATTGGCAGAGTTTGCTTACAACAACAGTTATCAGTACAGCATTCAAATGGTGCCGTATGAGGCTTTATATGGTCAGAGGTGTAGATCTTCGATGGGCTAGTTTAAGTCGGGTGAGGCCAGGCTATTGGGCACAAGTTGGTTCAGGATGCGTTGGAGAAGGTTAAGATGATTCAGGATAGACTCCGTACAGCCCAGTCCAGATAGAAGAGTTACGCGGACAAGAAGGTTTGTGATGTTTCATATATGGTTAGTGAGCGGGTTCTGCTTCGGGTTTCACCTATGAAAGGCGTCATGAGGTTTGGGAAGAAAGGAAAGTTAAGTCCAAGGTTTATTGGCCCTTTTGAGATCTTGAGGTGAGTTGGGGAGGTTGCCTATGAGCTTGCCTTACCTCCCAGTTTGGCCGGAGTTCATCAGGTATTTCATGTTTCGATGCTACGGAAGTATCACGGTAACCCGTCGCACATGTTGGATTTCAGTTCAGTCCAGTTGGACAAGGATCTATCTTATGTTGAGTAGCAGTGGCTATATTGGACAAGCAAATCAGAAAGTTGAGGTCAAAGAACATAGCTTCAGTGAAGGTTCAGCGGCGGGGCCAGCCAGTCGAGGAGGCGACCTGGGAGACCGAGCAGGATATGCGCAGCCAGTACCCTCATCTTTTCACTACTTCAGGTAAGTTCTCTATGCTCGTTCGAGGACGAACGAATGTTTAAGTGTAGGAGGATATGATGACCCGGCCGGTCGTCTTAATAATTAATGCCCCGATCCCCTATTAACTGCTTCCCTTAAGTTCATTTCTGCTATTCTGGTTTGCCAGGATGTTCAGCGTTGGGTTTCGGAGAGTTTTGGGACACTTAGTCTCTAAATGAGAGCTTAATTGTTGAAAAGTGGTCCGTAGTCGGAACAGTGTGAAGATGACGTCGGAATGGAAATCTGATGGTTCCGGTAGCTCCGTTAGGTGATTTCGGCATCGGGAGCGTGTTCAGAATGTATTTTGGAAGTCCGTAGCTCATTTAGACTTGAAATGCCGAAGTTTGAATTTTTGAAGTTTCCGGTGCGATAGTGAGTTTTTGATCCAATGGTCGGATTGGAATTCCAAAAGTTGCAGTAGCTCCTTCATGTCATTTGGGACGTGTGTGCAAAATTTTAGGTCATTCAGGCGTGTTTTGGTTAGGTTTTTGATCGAAAGTGTATTTTGATAAAATTTGAAGTTCTTATGCTCAAATCCGTGATTTAATCGAGTTTTCGACGTTGTTTTAGGTGTTTTGAAGATTGGTACAAGTTTTAATGAGGTATTAGGTGTTATTGGTGCTTTTGATTAAGGTACCGGGGGCCTCAAGATGATTTCAGGTGGTTAACGGAAGAATTTGAGAAGTGTGCAGCAGCTGATTTCTTGCTGCTTCTGGTATTTCCGCATTTGCGGTTCCCAAGCCACAGATGCGGCATCGCAGAAGCGGCTATTGCCCCTTTCCCGCAGAAACTGCAGAAGAGGTTCTTCTCCCGCATAAGCGGAGCCGCAGAAGCGGCTTATCCACCGCAGAAGCGAAGCCCCGTGGCCCCCTAGTTTCCGCATAAGCGGATTGTCTCACAGATGCACTTCCGCACCTGCGGCTTCTTTATCGCAGATGCGGTCCTGGCCATTTAATTGAAGACCGCAAAAGTGGCTTGTTTTCGCATAAGCGGGACCGCATAAGCGAGACCACATAAGCAGGACCGCAGAAGCGGTTCCTTGTCTGCAGAAGCGGAAATGCCTATTCTGATATAGAAAATTCGAGGGTTTGATTTCATAAGTTAGAAAAATCAAATTGAGCTCAGGGAAGGGCGATTTTCAGATGGTTTTGAAGAGAAGATTATTGGGTAATATTTTCTTAATTCCTTCTAGTTATATTTCATCATTTTGTAGTTAAATCCATAATTAAAATTCAAATTTGGGATCAAAAATTGGAAAAAAATTGGGTGAAACTTCATAAGCTAAACTATTGGGTTTTGAGTGGGTGTTTGACCTCCGATTTTAGAGATTTTGTATGGTTAGACTCGTGAGAGTACAAGGGTTCTGAAAATGTGAAAATTATTCGATTCCGAGACGTTAGCCTGAAGGGCATTTTGGTCATTTTACCTAATTTCATGCCGTAGCTTTGAATTAAATAGAAAAACTAGTTGTTTGCGATGTTATTTCCAATGTGTAATTGAATTGAATAGATTTGGGCCATTTGGAGTTGGATACTCGTGGCAAGGGTATGATTTCTAGTTGATTTTGAGCCGGTTCGAGGTAAGTGGCTTGTCTAACCTTGTGTGGGGGATCTTTCCCCTTAGGATTTGTTATTTGGTATTTGAGTGCCTTGTACGCGAGGTGATGATCGCGTACTTGAGTCAATTGTTGAAAATTCGATTTTTACTTAAAATATTGAGATTGAGTTTCCTTCATATTTGTTTTATTCCATTGGCAATTATAACCTGTGCTAGATTAGGAAAGTATGTTTAGTTGATTTAACTTGCCTAATTGCTTAAGTTGCCTTGACTGTACTACGTGAAGCATGTTAGGCTAGTACTACCTATTGCTTGTCTTTTGTACTTCATTTCTGGGTATCTTCTGGTTGTAGTTGCGCATTTATATTGGGACTACGGATGTGAGATTCCGGTGGCTCCCCCCTTGTTTGTTTACTTTGGGACTACGAGTTCAATTCCCAGTAGATCCCCCTGCACTTTTACTTTGGGACTGCGGGTTAGATTCCCGATAGATCCCCCTGCACTTTTACTTTGGGACTGTGGGTTAGATTCCCGATAGATCCCCCTGCACTTTTACTTTGGGACTGCGGATTAGATTCCCGATAGATCTCCCCTGCATATTGATGGTTGGACTACGGGACGGTATCCGAGGAGATCCTTCGAGTTACTTATATGATGGACTACGAGACGGTATCCCGGGAGATCCACTGGACAGTTGAGAAAAAGTGGCTAGAGGACGATATCCTGGGAGACCCTCATTGTTAATTGGTATTGAGTTGTATTTACCCTGTGTTTACTCTATTCTCGTGTACTTGTTATTGCCTCGTTGACCTGTCTTATCTCACTGTTGTACTCATTATTTCTGTCAGATTTTTCATACTATTAATTATTATTATTATACTTTGCCTCAGTAGGGCCTTGACCTTCCTCGTCACTACCCAACCGAGGCTAGGCTTGGCACTTACTGAGTACCGCTGTGGTGTACTCATGCCCTTTATGCGCATGTTTTTCATGTACAGATTATTCAGGTACCTCTACTCAGGCGCACTATCCTTGAGGTGAGGAGATACACGGAGACTTTGAGGTATATCTGTCGCGTCCGCAGACCAGGAGTCTCTATTTTGTTCCTGCTTTCGTACTTAGTTTATTCCTTTTCTCTCAGTTGTTTAGATATTCTGGAGTTGGAGCAGCGTACTATGTTTCTGTTAGCCTGTAGTTCCCGTGAGTTTCTGGGTTCTGGGATTGAGTTGTAGACTTCCGCATTCTGTTTTGAGTTGTATAGGCCGAGCGGCCTTATATGCAGTTATTATTTTAATATGTTTAGCTTTATTTAATCATGTCGCAAGTTAGGTTATTATTTCCGCATTGTTAGGCTTACTTAGTTGTAGGAACTGTGCCATCACGACATGTTCATGGAGGGTGAACTGGGGTCGTGACACATGTTCATGTTGATCAATAACTGGAATTTTTGTAATTTTGATTCCATTCTTGGACCTGTTTTCAGTTTCTCCTTTTTTTGTCTGTGTTTTCAGAAAAGAAAGAAGGAAGAAATGAGCGCACATGTAGCAGGAATAAGGAGGGCCTGAAGTTGTAAAAATTAGGAATAAAATAATTTTAAAAATATGAGTATAGTTTAAATAGAGGCGACCAAATAAGATGTCTCGTGCAATTTTTACGACACTTTGTGAGGAAAATTGATCAGAAATTGTAGGCCACCATATTAAACTAAGAGCTAACTGCGGCGAATTACTTCAAAACTCCTCAAGTGACTGCTAAACTTAAAGCCATCTTCAGGCAGAATATGTTGTAAGCTAATTTCCCAATGATAGAAATAAAAAAACAAACAAAGAACAGAAAACCAAAAAGTGTAAATTAAAGTTCAAAAAACTTATGAAATGGTCAGACAAGGTAGTCGCAGGAAGAGGGCATTAGTTACATGTTTGTAACTGCAAAGAAGTATTTTAAAAGGCGAGCTTGTAAAGCGGGGCATTTAATTTAATACGAAGCGAGGCGAAAGCCTCGAGACGACACGGGACATAAGTCCCACAAATTTTTATTTTTTAAAATTTATGAATTAATAATGTAGTATTATAACACAATAAAAATATAAAAGATACATTAAAAGGTCAAAAAACTAACAAGGATTAGAGAAACTCATATAAAATAAAATAATTAGCATAGTTTACAAGTATAAATAATATAATATTATTAAATTTACTATCAAATATAAATTAACTATAATCTCTTAATTTTCAAACAATTAAAAATTATAAGTTCTTAAAACATATTATCAAACTGCATATTGTACCTCTTTAAAAGTAAATACTCAATAAGTTTTATCAACACTGTAATTTAAATTATTACTCTTCATGAGTAAATATAAAATTCTTTTTAAGTAGTAAAATATGAGATGTATGATAATTTTGAGAGACATAGAACCAAGACATGAAGATCTATCAAGTAAAGATATAAATTTTAGTTATCTATTTTTAGAAGAAATATTCAAATGATATTCACTTCCCACGATGTTTTCAATTAGTAAATATGCAATACTATAGTTCGTTGTTTGAGTTATTCACAATTTTTATATTCCTAGAGATAAAAAGAACTTTAACCATTCATTTATTACAGAATTTTAAGAGTTAACGGTGCAAATAAATGAATTCAACATATGTTTTGCATATGAACTATTGGGCGAATCCCGAAAGTTGAGCATTAGTTGTATTTAGGATGCATAGTCGGGCGCTTGGGACGTAAGTTCCACACATGAGTTTCAAGGCGTTTTTATAGTGCACCGCTCCGGGACGAGTCCCAGAAAAACCTTTTAAAACACTACTACAAAGTGGAAGTAATCAATTATCCTCTCTCTCCACTTCAATCTCGACAAGTGTAATGGAATTGTTATAAATTAGTTTATGACCATATATTTAATTTGTTACATATATTATTAAGGGCTTCTTTTATTTTGAGATATTGATTCTCATATGAAAAAAAGCACATATATCAATATATTTAAACTGAACAGTAAATTGATGCGTGCTTGTTATCAATGAATTAGAAACAATTAAGTTTCTATATACATATTTTGGAGCCATTTCATGAGAAAATTAGAAGTTTAAGTTTCCAAAAAGTTATAGGGGAAAGTTCGTCTTCCAAATCTTTTAGTAATCATTTACAGCGGATGAATAGTTTGGTTAATTTATCAGGAAGTCGTGAGGTTCTTTCTGTTGTAAAATTACACACACAAAAAGATGACATTTTTCATGGGGAAATAGAAGTGTGGGAACAAGAGGAGATGGCCAAAAGGCTAAAGGAAATAACTCGAATTTTGTTTCACATGCATAAGGTGAAAATCCTTTTTATTAAAAAAAATATTAAGAAGTGAATTCATTTATTTAACGAAGAAACAAAAAGCGGAAAACAACAACACCGAAGAGGACTAAACCAAACCTCTTTAAGATAATTTAAGGAAAGACGATGTACCTTAAATCTCTTTTCAATAAAACTAGTTTTAGTGTACGTGCGTAGCACGTGTACATCACATCAATTAGTATGAAACGTGTATAAAAGAACAAATTATTGAAAAATAGCAATTGATGTAAACCTAAATGCGATATTTGTTCAAATGATTAAAATAAATGTTATCGCCAATAATTGAATTCAATATCTTCAAAATATATAAAGATGATGAATTTAGTTGAATTAGTTATATAGTATTTGGAGTTTTGAGATTTTATTAATTATTATATAGATATATGCTAAGTAGTTATATCTCAGGCAACAACTCTTTTATTAATGTTATATTCATAATATCATAATACAAGAAAATAATAAATTAATTATTACTTAATTAATTGTTAATTTTGCGCAAACA
>MU680982.1:116765-146340 GCA_026770625.1 Nicotiana glauca | reverse complement strand
AGAATAGCTTGGAAAATTGCCTCTTATGATTTGGGTTTTGAAAAAGTGAAAAATGACTGAAAATCCCGACTTTATATACTTTACCGAAGGCTGGTGCGGACCGTACAAAAATGCACCGTGGCCGCACCGAGAAAGGGAAGAAAATGACTCTCTGAACTTGCCCAGCGCGGACCGCACGAATTTGGTGTGCGGCCGCGCTGGTGGAATGACCCTAAAGACCCCTCTCTGAATCTTCCAGCGCGGATCGCGCTGATATGGCATGCGGCCGTGCTGGTCTAACTGGAATCCACTGGCCCTCTGAACCTAGCCACGCGGACCGCGCAGAAATGCATCGCGGCCGCGCAGCTTCCAGCGCGGACCGCGGCCGCGCTGGGGGCCTGCAACACCTGGACCTGCAACATCTGATACTTTTAAGTCTAAGACCTCTCAGGACTTAATCAAAACTCACCCGAGCCCTCGGGCTCCAAATCGAACATACATATAATCTCAAAACATACTACAGACTCATCCGTGCGATCAAATCACTTGAATAACATCATGAATCATTAGTTTGGGTCTCAAAACCCATGATTTCTTTCCACATTCTATAAAGCATCAAGTTTATGATTTCTAGCTCAAAACACGTCAAATGACGTCCGATTTCGACCAAATTTCACAAAAAGCGCTTAACGCATATTTAAGACCTATATCGAGCGTCGGAACCAAAATACAAGCCCGATACCTATATTTTCTAACTCATTTTTATTTCTATTTTTCCTTAATATTTTCAGAAAACAATTTAACAGAAAAATTCTTTTACTCGGGTTCTGGACCTCGGACTTCGACTCCGGGCACATGACTGAGTCCCATATTTTTTTACGGACCCTCCGGAACCGTCAAATCACGGATCTGGGTCCGTTTGCCAAAAATATTGACCAAAGTCAACTATATCAATATTAATATCAAAATTCTTCAAAATTTTCACATAATTCACATATTTTAACATAAAAACTTTCCGGCTTCGCGCCCGGACTGCGCACGCAAATTGAAATAACTACCGGCGAGGTTTCCAAGGCCTCGGAAGCGCGGAGAAAGGGAGAAATACGGTAATGATCTCTTTGGGTCGTCACAGGAAATCAAGTGTTCGTTTTAATCCTTATTTATATGACATCCTTTCTATTTAATTACATTTAAAAATATTTTATTCATTCTATAAGGATATAATTTTTATAACTTACTGAAATTAACATTGAACTATCGAACTATTATATAAGTAGAATTAGAGAAAGTATAAGAAAAAGAATTAGACAAAGTATTAGAATAACTATTGGAAAAAAAGAAATTATTTTAATATTTATTTTACTCGCACTTATCTATAAAAATTAACATCTTAATTTGTGCCAACTGAATCGGTATTTTAAAAGGCGTGGGCGTAAGGGGAGGCGTTTTAAAAGGGTAGTTCTCTCTTTATACATGCTTATTCATGTATTAAAAATAATGACATTACTATTTACTAATGCCATAATTTGCTATATATAAGAATAATAATGAATAGAGTGAATAACTAGTAAGTAATAATTATACATAATTTACGTGAACTTTTACTAATACTTTTTTCAGTTTAGATAAGTATGTAATTTTATCAATTTATCCTTCGGATAAGATTGGCAATATTAAAGGTCTGTTCTTTTTCTCGTCTGAATATTTCATATCATTAACATTTGACCAAAGGCTTAAGATGTAATCGTTAGTATTACTAAGTTTCAAATTTTGTGCCAAATAAATATATTTATTAGAGATACTCTCTCCAGTCCAAAATAAGTAATTTTTTGGATGTGTTCACACAGATTAAGAAATCTACCTTTTAGCATTAATTAACAATAAAATTGACCATATTAATATTTAATAAGGATTAAAACGAACAGTTGATTTCTCATTTATTTTAGATTGACATTTGAAAATTAGTTATGAAAGCATGTTGTATTAAAATATTGAGGAAAGAACTTAAGTAAGATAGAATAATAATCAATAGTGAATTCAACTTTATTTATATGAATAAAAAATGAAGAAAAAAAAAATCAAAAGCATCAGAAATATAGTGGGGACCACGGGAAGTTAGGAGCCCAACGTTGCTTCTTTATTTTGGTGGGCAAAACGTGTTGTTCGCAGTATTATACTGTGAACTGTTAAAAAAATTATTTTTTTAATAATTCGCAGTATAATACTGCGAATTACTTTAACAGCTAAATTTTCGTTAAAGCAATTCGCAGTATTATACTGCGAATTACCTATTAATGTAACTTTTTTTAAAAACATGTACAAAATACATCATTTAAGTTTCGGACTCCACCGTTGCAGGCGTGCAACCCACTCCCATTTCATATATTACCGTTGCAAGCGTGCAACCCTCTCCCATTTCATATATTACCGTTGCAGGCGTGCAACCCGCTCCCATTTCACATATTACCGTTGCAGGCGTGCAACCCGCTCCCATTTCACATATTACCGTTGCAGGCGTGTAACCCGTTCCCATTTCTTTTATCAACACCAATCAAAAGAATCTCGGCAAGGGAATAATAATATTAAAACAAACATCCCGGCAAGGGAACAATAATGATAATAATATCGCGGCAAGGGAACTATAATGATAATAACATCCCGGCAAGGGAACAATAATGAAATTCTCATATGAAGAGCAATAAATCACAACGAAGGCATAATGATTACAATACAAGACTTACGGGCATGCTTGACGCCGACGTATAGATACTCGTCACCATGCCTATACGTCGTACTCCATAATTAACACGTAACAAATAACACTCGACTCCTAATTCCTCAAGCTAAGGTTAGACCAAACACTTACCTCGAACTTCCACGGCCAACTCAAGCCTTAAACACCATTTTTTCCTTTTTGAATTTGGCTCCAAATCAATTGTATCTAGACGTAATCGATAACATCAATAAACACTAAACAATGCAATTCCAATGCTTAATTATAGATTTCCTATCATTCTTCCCAAAAATCCAAAAATTGACCCCGGTCCCGGTTGGTCAAAATACGAGGTTCGGACCAAAACTCGATCATCCACAAGCCCAAATATGTATTTAGTTTCGAAATTCGGCCCCAAATGAGGTCTAAATTCTATTTACACAAAAAGCCCTAAATCTACCCAAATCCCTAATTTTCTACCCTTAAAGACATGATTTAAGCCTAGAAATCCAATGGGTGTTAGTGAAAATTGAATAAATGAGTCTGAGATCACATACCTATGAATTCGTGGTGAAGTTCTCTTTCAAAAATCGCCCAATTTGGAGTTTGGTAGAGGAAGTTATGAAGTTTTTGTTAAATCGTGTATGTTATGTTACTGTTTAAATGACTGGGCAAAATTGTTCTCTGCGATCGCGGGCAAGGGTATGCGATCGCATAGAGTAAGGGAGACTGGGCATCGCGATCGCGGAGCAGGGGTTGCAATCGCATAGAACAACTGGTGACCCCCCAGACTTAACTCTTCGCGATCGCGGATGAAGATATGTAATCGCATAGAACAAAAATGGACCCCTTGAAATTTACACTATGCGATCACGAGCTTTCCTAGGCGATCGCATAGCACAAGGAACTGGACACCAGCAGACAGCAGATTCTGTAATTTTTCTAAGTTCAAAAACCTCCCGAGACAAATTTGAAACTCACTTGAGCCCTCGGGGCTCCAAACCAAACATGCACACTAACCTAAAAACATCATACGAACTCGCTCATGCATTTAAATTACTAAAATAACATCAACAACCATGAATTTAGCATCAAAATCATGAAATTTTCTTAAGGACTTCAGCTTGCCAATTTTCTAAAAATGATCTGATTCACGTCGTTTCAAGTCCGTTTCTTACCAAGTTTCACAAATTTATCTTAAATCATATATAAGACCTGTACCGGACACCAGAACCAAAATACGGGCTCGATACCATTAAGTTCTAATCACAATTCATTTTCAAATCTCATAAATAATTTCACAAAATAATTTTCTTTAAATCCATTCCTCGGGCTTGGGATCTCGGAATTCGATTTCGGGCATACGCCCAAGTCCCATATTTTCCTACGGACCCTCCGGGACCGTCAAATTACGGGTCCGAGTCCGTTTATCCAAAACGTTGACCGAAGTCAAATTAATTCATTTTAAAGTCAAAATTTAATATTTTTCACAGATTTTCACATAGTGGCTTTTCGGCTATGCGCCTGGACTGCGCACGCAAATCAAGGTAAGACAGAAAGAGGTTTTTAAGGCCTCGAAATGCAGAATTTACATCAATAATGGACTAATTTGTTTATAAATAATGTTACCAAAGTGTATGAGGAGGGGGTACAGAATTTTTATACCGGCCTTTTCACAGTAAAGGGTGATCAAACTTGTGAGTTGATAAATAGGGTGGACATAGTGATGGACTCTGCCTTATTGGGGACAATTCTGGGAGTTCCTGCTGAAGGATTGTCGTCTGTTCAAGGTGCCGATACGTCAAACTTCAGAAATTCCACTGTCAAGGACAAGGCAATCTAATATGGGGAACATGTGCATAAGAAGGCACTCCTTCCAGGTGCATAAGATGGTAAACAAAGTGTTGCTTCCCCGCGCTGAGAGAAAATCTATTGCATCCAAAGCTGACCCGTTCCTTTATGGAAGCCTTGGACAATTTTACCACCATCAATTTGCCTGACATAATGATTGAGCATATGCAGAAGGTGGCAAACATTACGGATAGGAATCTTGGGCTACCTTATGGGTTTCTTCTCACAAAGGTATTTGTGTTTTTCGAAGTGCCTCTGGGATAGGCCAAAGTGGGCACTAAAAAGCTATCATTTTGTCACGCCCCAAATCTAGGGAGGCGTGGCCGGCACCCGGTGCCACACTCGTCCGAGCGCACCACTCTGTAACTGTGAACTCTGGAGGGGTAACCCTCAACTTAGGCCGTTGAGGACATATTCTGGATCGTCTTAAAATAATGTCTCTCATATGTAGACGATCCAGAATATGGCCTTTTCTTCTTAGTTGTTTTTGGCGATATTTTTTTTTCTAGTAATTGTGTTTTGTTTGTTGTAAAATTATGGATGATAACAATGATTTTTCTCCCGCCTGTCCCTTTTTGTTAATGCAAGTAGTTTCCTTTTGCTGTTTATGCTACTACTCTTTGTCTTTGTTTACTATCATGTTGTGTACACACAAGTGGCATGAGTTAACCACGCTAGACTTCCTTATGCTGCTTACTTGTTCTGTGATTTTTATGATGCCAAAAAGGGAAATATTTAATTGAATAATAAAGAGCATAGTTGAATAATAATCTGAAGGGGGAGAAATACAGATTTAGGGGGAACTCACCAAGAGATCAGGTAAAAATAAAAGGGGAATGCAAAAATTCAGGGGAAAACTCAAGGTCTTTCTGGTTCTCTATGGCTCTTTATAGGATTTTCAATTATGAGTTTATCATTGTCAAAAATGGGGAAATTGATAGGTTACAAGTACCTTGGTCATACTCATAAGTAGTTTTATGTCTTGATAATCTAACAAACTTACTATCCAGAGCAGATAAGGAACCTGTTACACATTTACAAGACCTTAAGATCACAAGGTTCCAGCTTGGGATATGGCTCAACTCTTCAGAGTAAAAGGAACAGCTGAGGGAACAAGACTAGTTCCTGAGGTGACTGTACGAAGTCAACTCTATAGCTGGAAAGTTACTGCATGCACACGCTACAATAGAGGAACGGTGCAACAGTATACTTTCTATGGAGGGTTTTTTTACCTACCTTGCTTACATCATTATATGTGAGGTCACACATGCATTATTAACAACAAGGGAGGTAAAACACATTCACTTGAACACTTAGAGATTTTTACTCAAGCTCCCTCACGTGATCATCCAGTACGGACCAGTTGCCACATCTAGTTATTGTATGTCCTTAGTTGAGTTGTAACTTTGTAACAGTTCTTCAATTGTAATTCCTACCTAGCTTGTTTAGAAGCATTATGTAGTAAACCTTAAACCTGTGTGTTTGAGTCTTGGTTAGAGTTAGTCAAGTTGCAAAGTATTTGTGATATAATTATTAGAAAATGGCTTGTAATAGAGCATTACAAGTTAGAAGGGATTAAGAGGTTAATTCCTATGTTGCATAGGTTGTAATCTAAAAATTGCTCAGTAGTGAAATTAAAATCCTACAAGGGTAGGTCGTGATTTTTAATCCCGTTGAGCTAGGAATATTCCACGTAAAATTTCTCTTGAACCTGATAGAAAACCTGAGTCTCTATATAGTTTGGTGACTCTTATATTCTATCAAGAATCAACTATCAAAAGTAAGACAAAAAATAACAATTCTCTTCTTCTCCAAAGCACGTCGCATATTACATTTCAGATACCAACTCCTAACCAGACAACTAAATCAAGCTAAATTTAAAATCTAAAATTTAAAATACAAGATACAAGCGAAGGTGGGGGTGGGTGGATGGGTTGAATTGACTTGCTAATTTAGGCAGACAACTCATCTTGATCTCTCTTGATTTTCATCTATCGTTCAACTTATATTGGTGTGACGATTGAGGGGAACGTCGCCAACTAGGCCTTTTAACCTTGTTAAATTTCCGGCATGAATGGCGAAGAGCTCATAGGTGGTGACGGTGCGTGACATTGACCGGAGCAGGCCGTGGTGCGCCAACGTGTGGGAGGAACGGTGGTGGAGAACCCGGAGGAGGTGGGCATTGGTAACACTTGGTGAAAAGACCAAATGTGTCAATTTGATGTATGAAATTGGTCATACTAGCCCAACCACCAAATCCAAACCCAATAATCAGTACCCACACCACTACAAATATGTTTATTGTAAATGTTCCAGCCCAACGTCCCACGAATTTTGGTGGTTGCTCTACCGCATTCTGCATAACATAAAGTTTACAATCACCACATATTCATAACACACAAAAGGTTTGAAAAACATAATCAAATAAATTAGGAATTATTAATATCCTTTAACACTTTTAAACCTCATAGTTTTATATAATTTTCCACGTAAAATTTAAATAGTAATCCAATATCTTTGAGATTTTCAGTCAAAATTGAAAGCGAGTTGGACTGAGATGTGTCACCTGACATAATGTGTTAATAGGAATATCTTTATGTTTGTACGATTCCTCCTAGATATATATAGCTCCAAGAATAAATATTCTCTTTTTTCAGTTAAAATCAAAGTACTATTACTGTGTGAGACGTGACTTCCCATTTATTCTCTCTCTTTATTCTCTATTGGGCCCTTAGGAATCACAGTACCCGCGTTCGGGGAAGGGCCGGACCACAAGAGGTCTATCGCACGCAGTCTTAGACTACATTTTTATAAGATGCTGTTTCCACAACTCGAACCCGTAATTTCCTTATCACATGGAGACAACTTTTAAGCCAATACTTCCTTTCTTAGGAATCATAGTATAAGATTCTTTTACTTTTTTCTATTTTTGAAGTATAGGAAAAATGAAAGATTGGTACCTCTCTGGCAGCAGCTGATTTAAAGGTGAACATATGAGCAAGTGCTGGGATAATGTAGACCGTAAAACTAACGAGAAGTGAACCAACACTGGAGTTTATAGGGCCAAAGAAAGGAAATACTATGGCCAGAAACCATATCGGAATCACCACCGGCAACCGCGCCGCCGCCCTCTTGCATAGGCTCTTGCACTCGTGCATCCCTATAGCTTTCTCCCATACAAAATACAATGGCGTGCATGCGAAACCAAATGTTATAAACTGCCACAAAAGGAAAACAACTCAATATTAATGTCGTTACGTTTCGATACACTCATTAAAAAATCACTTAATAATATTAATAAAATCGACTAAAATGACATTTAAAATGGACCTGGTGAATGAGCATAAGGATGACAGCCATGTCTCTGAAGGGTGATTTTGGTAAGAGAGAAAAGGCATTGGAATGATCAAGAAGTAAATCTCCAAATGCCCAATAGACTGCTGCTGCTGATGGAAGAGTCAGTGTCAACACATAAAGAGTTGCCCATAAGTAGATTGCCTTAAATTTTTGTGGTTTCCACATCGCGTGCATTACCTCTCTGCCCAAAATAACCACAAAATTTTAGTCTCCCTTAAAATACAAAAGATAGTATAAATTAAGTTCTTAACAAGAAATGTAAGTTAACATTCTTACTATATAGAGTAACAATCTTATTCCATCGGTTTCGAATATAATATTTTAGATGTTTTTCTTTCAATGTACCGATGAGCACAGGCAGACCTATGACTTAGGTTGAAGGGTCACTGGACCTGTTAAATTCGACAAAAATCTTGAATATGTATATGTGTATACCTTGAAAATAGTTGATTTAAATTACTTGGCACTCTTAACGCAAAAAACCTTAAGGGGTCACTAATTGAACAAAATATTATACCCCATCGCATTAAATTTATGGGTCCTCCTCTATATGAGCTACAGACCTATACCTCCACGCCCACAAGTCCACAACCTAATTAAATTAAATGCCTTTCACAGTTTACATAAGCTAAAAAATCCAATTGAGTAAATATCAAGATCTAATTTTGCAGTACTCGCTATCAAATTTATGATGGATTTCTTTCTTGCTTTTTACCTTGGTTAATGGTTCCGTTAATTTATGCTAAGGAAACAGAAAAAGAACATTAAAAGGAGGAGGAGCCAGAGCCTCAACAGTTTTCCTTCATTGATTCAGCAATAAAAGCAAAGGTGATTCGGAAAAAGAGTTCTGACTTTCTAACTTGAAAAGGGTAAAAGGGAATCTGGCCATGGAAAAAAGATGCTGAAACCACTACTTATATTTTAGCCACAAATGCATGTAAAAAGCTAAAGTAAAAGTTACAAGTGATATGCACAGTTGTGGAGAATAATAACAATAATAGTGTTTTGACAATGATTGGTCATGGCGTAGTAAATGTTAAGTTTTAAGGGAATATTAATCTTTTAGACACAAAAGAACAGTCCACTAGATTATTTCTTCAGAATCTGCCGAAAGAAGTCAAGGTAAAGTCATTTTCATAAAGAATATTATAATGTTACAGATACTAACTTATCTCCTATTTTACATAGGTATTATCGCTTTTAGCCCGCCGCAGAAATTATTTATATCTGATAGCAAAACAAGTGTATAATTTTTATATATAACATACATACATAATGTATATATAGACAAACAATATATAAATTTTATATATTTTTCCAGCTATTATTTTACAGCGGATATACAATGTCATTTTTTCTATTTTATATTTTTAGCGTTGTACTTGAATGATAGAAAAAGAAAAAGGAAACCATATATATGAACTAGTAAATATAATCGTCAAAAGCAAATAAAAATAATTCTGTGTCTTACACAGTAACGGCATGTCCCCCAAATGTGTAGAGAATGTTTGTTGCTCCTGTGAAATATAGCACCAATTTTGTTGGTCCCGAATGCTTCACCCCCTCCACCTATTTTAAAGAAGAAAAAAAAGCATAAATTTATAAAGTAATTAACATTTCAAAGCTAAAGTATCTAATTAATTAGTCAAATCTCCACATATGTCTAGATATGATTAAAGGTTTTCAATTCACATGTCTAATTACTACAAATTCGGAACTCTAAAGTAGCATCTCTTTGTTGTTGCTGCTTTTTTTTTTCTAATTCGAAAGACGCTCCATACCAACTTAACTGCCTGCAATAACAACCGGTACACCATAGGTTAGCCAAACCCAATCCTCTCTTATTAGGGTTTGCTCCTCGCAGTTCTCCCTTTAACACCAATTAATGGTAGATGGGAACCGAATTGTCTGTCGTAAAAGATAGAAAGCACCCCTTCTCCCGCTGTTATGGGGTCATTGCCGAGTTCCTTCGACATAGTTCTATCAAGCGCCCTAGTATACTCTACCTGTTCACCTATGGCGGTTTGACGTACGGTCAGTTCACCAGGAGGATCGCCCTCCAATTCGAAGTTTTTTCCTCGAACCTTATTGAATATGATAATAGTAGCGACATTAAACAGACTCATCTCGTGACCCCTATTCTGATTAAAATGCTAAAGGCCGTAGTGAATAAAGTTAAATAATCATATGTGAAATTAAACGGATACATACCTGGCCATGAAGGAGTGACGCGACAGTAAGATACCACGCAGTGTAAGTGGTCATTAATAATCCAAGGAAAGACCAGATTCGATAATTGTGGAAAGAAGGAATGAAGACAGTAGTAGCACAACAAGCTCCGAAGATATAAGTCCAAGTTCTTTTGTCCAAATTATCATTAATATAATATATATTGCTGCACATTTAAATAAAATAGATTGTGTTATTTATATGAGTAGAAAAAGACAGAATAATACATGTAGGGGCAGGTAGAAAATTAAAGAGGACGAACCTTGCACAGGCTATAAGTTGAATTACAGATCCAAACAGAAGAAAAGTGCAATTAAATGCCAAACCCACGTTCCTCCAATGTTTTCCTAGCAACCCGTCAAGAACTTCAAACCACTGTAATACAAAAATTACATATAATAATTTAGACAATAAAATAGTATAATTAACCCAGAATACCATGTGAAAAAATGGATTTATACAGTTGTCATGTCCCTTATGTAAATTTAGATTTTAGTAGTATTGG
The DNA here is from genome assembly GCA_026770625.1 of Nicotiana glauca. Lineage (NCBI taxonomy): Eukaryota > Viridiplantae > Streptophyta > Magnoliopsida > Solanales > Solanaceae > Nicotiana > Nicotiana glauca. The sequence goes on along the minus strand of MU680982.1, from coordinate 135,706 downwards.
TTTCATGTCATAGACAAAATATCTATTAACCTACATCTTGTCGGAGTGTTTTGGTTTTAAATTAAATAAAAGAAATGCACCCCTTCGAAACAAGAAAAGATTTTTGATTGACACGAGAATAATGCATTACTTTGGGACAAGTAGTAAAACCTTGGCTCGTTTGGTATGTGGGATAAATTTATACCATTTGGTTGATGGTAATTTATCTCAGGATAAATTTGTTGTACCATTAACCAAACATGCTATAAATTTAATCACAAACTTAATATTGGATATCTCACCTTATCTCACTTTATCCCATCAAACTTGGTATTATTTTATCCCACCTCCTAGGTGGGATTATAATTCCGAGATAATTTAGTCCGATTACCAAACGATCCTGGAATTTCTGAGTCTCAGACCCAGTGGCGGAGCCACATATGCACCAAAGGGGTGTCAAGTAACACCTCTTCGCCAGAAAATTATACTATATAGCTCGGTAATTAAAAAAAAATATGTACATCTATTATATAATGAATCACTTGACTTCTTTTCCTGATGAGTTTGTTTCTTTGTATTTTGACTCCCTCAATAAATCAAATTATTATAAAAGATTTGACATTATTTATACAAAATCTTGGGTAGGCTACTAATAATTATGAGGCTATTGTTAAAGGAGAACCTGAATGACGTGGTTGCGAAAATCAACTTTTTCTCTTTCTTTTCTGGTTCTGTACTCAATATAAAGAATGCTAATGAGATAAGCTGTCCAACTACCCAATAAACCATAGAAGAGTTGAAATGAAACACCAGAGAGCATCCCCAGTTGAGAAAATGAGTATGGCAATGTCAATAGCACTTGAGCTACCTGAGAATGTACAAGAAAAGGTCAAAATAAAAACACAGCAAATTTATCTATCAATGTGTGCATTAATAAAAGATATTTTTAAGAAAGAAATTAATTAGTTTCACCTGATTAGACGCACAACTAAACCAAGCATCGTAAGCAGAACCACCATGCCAGAATAAATTAGAAATCTTAGATTTCATGTCATTAGACTTTCCTTCAGTCTCCATTTCCACGTAATTTCCTACTATCACTGTTTCCACTACTTTGTCTGAAGATTCCATCTTCTACTTCTTCTTTTTCTTAGTATTTCCTCTGCTCGCTCTCTTCTTACTGAATAGGCTTTTGAATCTCTTCTCACTATAGAAATGGACTTATAAAACAGCTGGCTAGTAGGAAGCTTACTCGTCTATGCTATATTTATATTGAGAGAAATGAATGTTAAAGAAATTTTGGTGGGTGGGGCCTCTCTCCTTTCTAATTTTCCTTTTTTTTTTTTTGGTTCTTTTAACTAATCTTTTTCTTTCAAAAAAATTCAAGGGGTGGAATAGTGAATGAAATAATGAACGAAGAATAGGTATTCTTGAAGGGTGGGAATGACTAGAGTTACACAATTAGAATGTGCCTACTAGTAATTTAACTCTACACAACGAATAATAATGAATTCGATATAATATCATAAATAGGATCTAGAAAATAGTATGTGTAACCCTTATTCGTACTCTGAAAAGATAAATATGTTATTTTCAATAGATTTTCGATTCAAAAAAGATAAAAAAAATTAAATAGTAATAATATGAACAAGATAACAAGATAATCAAGGTAAAAGAATCAACTAATAGTAATAAAAATCCGGAAAAAAAAAGTAAAATAAAATAAATAAATATATATATATATATATATATGACATATATATTATTGAATGCTCATTAGTATTGTAAACTATTTCCCCTAAAGTTCATTTGATTCAGGTAGGGGTGTACAAACCGAACCGAAAAATCGCACCAAACCTAAAAGTCAAATCAAACTGATTAAAAAATCCGACTCGATTTGGTTTGAATTAGTTTGGTATTGAATAAAAAAATCCGAACCAACCCGACATATAAATATATAATTTTTATATGTATTATTTAAGATTTTATATAAAATTTTCTTTAAAAAATGTCTAGAAATATTTGGGATTCTCTTGCGGGATATAAATTTTAATAGAATATGAAGTGCTCCATATTTATTGACCTTAAATAATAGGTTATATGATCAATTTCTTATCAAGTGTTACTGAAATATGTCTATCTCTTTATTCTTATATATTCATATAATATGTTAAGATCTATTAAATTATTATATCTTTTTCGAATGTGAAGTGGTTATTAATATTTAGGTATCATATTGATTTTTATGTTTAATTACTAAATTCGGATAACCTGAAAGTGTATATCAACGAAAAATTATTGTGAGACAACTAAAAAATAATTATTACTATGTGTTAACTAATGTAATTCTCGCATAAGAATATTTTAATTGATAATATGTTTGTCAACTTTTTATATTTTTACTAAATAGATGTATACGTATCAAATATTCAATAAAGTAAGATTGAAATAATATGTAAGTAACAAAAACCCAAAAACCCGAAAAACCCGATAAAATCGAACCAACCCAAACCGATATAATTGGTTTGGTTTGGTTTTGATAAAAACCGAACCAATTCGGTCCATGTATACCCCTAGATTCAGGTGCTAGTTATGCATAGATGGTTTATAAGTTGCATGATAGTGTGAAGATTATTATGCGATAAATAACATTGTCATACAATAACTTTTTACTTTGAGGGAATTTTAGTTTTAGTTATTCGTATTCATGTATTGTAACATATATATTCTTATTCGTATTTTATTTTGTATATATAATACATAAATTCTCGCATAAGTTATAGTGATATTCATAAATACGAAATTTAATAAAGTCAATCAGACGTTGTATTGAGTTACATGGCCTTTTATACTATCATCAAATATTGTATAACTTATATTAAATTTTATGTTTGAATTAATTTGCTTATATAATAACCAAAAAACCCCTTATTGTTTCAACTATCAAAGATATTTACCTCCTTATTGTTTAAAGAATTTTGAATCTGTCTATCAAAGATATATACCTCTTAGAACTAACAAAGGGGTGTGATATTGGGGAAGTGTATAAAAAATCAGAATTTATAGCTTCCAAGTAAAAACAGTTCAACTTTGCGAGCTTTGACGAATAACGGTGATTTTCGTGCCAAAAGCAATTGTTCCTATGATTAAATCTTTAGTTTTTAGCAAATTATTTAATTAAGTTAAACATGATTATTGTCTTTTAATGCAGAACCTAATGTAATTATGAGAGCGTGGCTGGCTTTTTCGCACGAGCGGGCTTCTCTTCTTCCCATGATATATATGGAGCAATATATAGTAGTACTATTTAATTAATTTGGCTTAACCTAAGCTTTGTTATTTTATTTTTAAAGTGATACTATTGAGTATTAAAGTACCCTTACCTAAATGAGGAAATGATGAACATTGAGACATTGCCTAATTCATATTAATTATACTATAATAATTCGATCTAAATATCCTTAATTTTTGTTTTTGTCTGATGTAATAATGACGTTAAATTGAATATTGATAAGAATAATAAACTCTTCAAATATTTTTTGCATTTAACACCAATTTGTCCCCTCAAAACGTAGAAAGGATATATTTCTTCCAAGGAGCAAGTCTTAGAGGAAGAATGTGAAAACCTTCTTTTTGCATAATATTACTATTCACTCTAGTTTTACAATATTCAAAAAAATATATACTCCCTCCGTTTCAATTTATGTGAACCTATTTGACTGGGCACGAAGTTTAAGAAAAAAGAGAAGACTTTTGAACTTGTGGTGTAAAATGAGGCACATATATTTTGTGTGGCTATAAATCATTGCATAAAGGTAAATTGTTTCCAAATAAAGAAAGGGATCATTCTTTTTGGCACGGACCAAAAAGAAAATAGATTCACATAAATTGAAAAGGAGGGAGTAATAACTAAGGCGGCGAAAGGGGTTCGTCCGAATCTTCTTCGTCGAATATAAAGATAATATTTTTTATGTATATTTAATAAATGTTGAGTTTCCTTGACTTCTACGAATGCTCATTTCTTTATATTTTGAATCCCGTATACAGAGCAGAGGTTGAGTCCCCTTGACTTCTTCGAAGGTTTACTTATTTATATTTTAAATTTTATTGGTTAAAATTCTGATTCCGCCATTGTAAATTGTACGAGAACGAGGAAGGATCGGAGGGCGATAAAAAGAAAAGAAATTTGAAGAAAATTGAAGAGAAGAAAGAGGGAGCGAGGGAATTATAACAAAATAGACCAAATGATTACAAGCAAAGGGGCGTGGTCGCTTCACAGCAGGAAGAAGAAGAGAAAAAGCTGCTTTTCTCACATGGCTTTCGGAGGAAAAACCTTTATGGTCTCCATATTTCATTTCTACTTTCAATTTACCCTCTTCTACGTTCCACATTTAGTGTAATTTTAACAAATTAGATAGGTAATTTATCTTTTTAAGTCATAAGCATACTTTTATATATATATATATATATATATTAAGTGTCGCACAATAGAAAGAATGAGTTGTTATCTCCTTATATGATCTTGATATTTTTCACTTCGTGAGCAAAATTTCCAGGTTGAAGGAGGCCAAATGGCCATCTTTTCAACATGGTATCAAAATATAACTCATCCTTGTTCTTGGTTGATCTAACACTGCAATTAGGGATATACAAACCGAACCGAAAATCGCACCAAATCGAAAAGTCAAATCAAACCGATTAAAAAATCCGACTCGGTTTGATTTGGTATTGAATTAAAAAACCCGAACAAATTCGACATATAAATACATAATTTTAATATATATTATTTAAGATTTTATATAAAATTTTCTTTAAAAAATATCTAGAAATATATGGGATTCTCTTGCGGGATATAAAGTTTAATAGAATATGAAGTGTTCCATATTTATTGACCTTAAATAATGGGTTGTATGATCAGTCTCTTATCAAGTTTTAATGAAATACGTCTATCTCTTTGTTCTTACATATTCATATCATATGTTAAGATGTATTAAATTATTATATCTTTTTCGAATGTGAAGTGGTTATTAATATTTAGGTATCATATTGATTTTGATGTTTAATTACTAAATTCGGATAACCTGAAAGTGTATATCAACAAAAAATTATTGTCAGACAACTAAAAAGAAAATTATTATGTGTTAACTAATGGAATTCTCGCATAAGAATATTTTAATTAATAATATGTTTGTCAAATTTTTATATTTTTATTAAATAGATGTATACGTATCAAATATTTAATAAAGTAAGATTGAAATAATATATAAGTAACAAAAAATTCGAAAAACCCGACAAAACTGAACCAATCCAAACCGATATAGTTGGTTTGGTTTGATTTTGATAAAAATCGAACCAACCCGATCCATATACACCTTTAACTGCAACTCCATGTTATGTTGTTCATGTTCCATATGTCTGACCTAAAAGTACGAGAAAATGTTAAATATCTTAGTATATTTTTTAAAAGAATGAGTTATTATCTCATGATATGTTCTTGAACAACTCTCACCTCATGAGCTAGCTGTTTAACCAAAAATTAGATTTTTAGTCAAAGCTTGAATTTAGAAGAATACGGATTACTGATAATCAAAAAAGTATATAAAGAAAGATATTTTGAATAATATGATCAGAAAGCAAGTAAATCAAAGTATATTCCACTATTGTTTCATGTCCTTATAATTATTTGTTCCTTTCCATTTTATAGCTATTTTGGAGATACGAGCCTTACCTTTGTCATAATAAGGCTATTATAGGCAATTGATGACTTTAAATGCTACGTTACACAATCATATACATTAAATATATATTCTCTAACGTTTCCAGTATTTAATATTTATTAAATACTGTATCGGGACTCTTATTTGATGTCAGTTCATTCCTTTGATTCTTCACGATCTTTGAGCTTTAAATGTCTTGAATAGGTACGAGCGTTGAATGGCTTGTACGACCGCTCGTGGCTCTTCTATTTATATTGCTCGTATATGTTGTTGCTCGTACCTCTTAACTAACCTTAATTCTTTGACTGTTTGACCAGTCTACGTGTCATGACACGTCATCTCCAATATGCAAACTAAAATTTTTCCAATACAGATAGTCCCTCCACTTTTCATTTATTCGTCAGTTGAATATTTGGGAAGTGGATTTCATTAAAGGAGAATTTTTGTCACCATTAATGCTATGACAAGATTGACGCTTCAATGGTCACTTCTATTTAATGCTCTTCACACGTGTCAATTCCTTATCAATTCTGCAGTTTGCACCTCTTTTCAAGGCCTTTTTTACAGCTCCACTATTCACGAAGTACTAGTTACCATTATTATGACACTTTCATTACTGCATTTTCGCTTTTGACGGTCGCCCATCAGTATAAATATAATTTTACCTTTTACTTTTTACCACATAAAACTTTTTTCGAACACTTGAACTATGCAAATATTTGTTCACTTCTTCTTTTTCCTCATCATGTCTTCTTCGAACCCTAACCCTTAGAGAGTTCCTACTTTAGACAACTTTCCCAATGCTCATGTTAGATATAGAAGGGGTGGTAGACTTCGTAGCTTAGGATCCTCTCGTGGTAGTGGTTCTGCCATGCCTTCTCCTAGCCCTGGTCCTTCTTCTAGAACTAGAGGTTCTTTTACCCAAAAATCATCTTCTAAGGGCAAGGAGCCCTCTGAACCATTACAGGAGCCTTTGGTAGAAGAGATAGTCCCTAACGATTTATCTCTTCATCATGATAGACAATCACTTCAAAGCCAAGTTTCTGGTCTGGATCGTGCCGACGCTTACCCCACTTTGATTACAGAGTTTTTAGATCCCATATTCCGCAAAGATTGCCACTGGAGTGATAGTTTTCCAATTGTAATCCCCAATCCAAATCAAAGAATTACTTCCTATATGACTGGACTCTCGTTTGTTTACACATACCCTTTTACTCTTGGGTTTAAACTAGCTATTGATCCAGTGATCCTCGATTTCTGTCATTTCTTGAAAGTCTGTTTAGCACAGATTGGCTCGCTGGTATAGAGGATTATTGCTTGTTTAAGACATCTGGCCAATTTGGCGGATGTTAATTTCACCTTCCCTCACCTAATTCATCTCTACACCCCTAGACTTTTTCGCAATGGCATTTTTACCTTAGTGGCTCTGGCTAGTAAGGAGACGTATCGTCTTTGACGAAGCCAAAGTTTCTCCTCGTCTTTCACCTACCGGGCATGTTTATCTCGTCTCTGATGATGACGTTGCTACACCTCGTGACACTCGTGACTCTATTAACCAGCTTTTCGTTAGTGGTTTCGAGAGTGGTGAGTTAGGGCCTGTTTTGGATGAACTTCCCCTGTCTTCCTCTTCAACTCCCATATCTTCAATTCCTTCTTTTCCTTCTCCTCATGTGCCTTTGATCCCTTCCTTACCTGCTCTATCTGCTTCTGTACCTCCCTCTGTTGTTTTTACTTCTTCTACCGCTCCTCTTTTGGCAGTTCCTCCTTCTATTGTCCATCATACAGAAGTGGGTTCTACGAATAGAAGTGTTGTTATGAGGAGCGTGACTATTGAAGTTCTTGCTAACAACAGCCTTTTGAGAAAATTTGGTTAGGCAGATGTTTGGCTTGAGCCTTTAATTGGCCCAATTGAGAAAGAAAAAATGAATAGCCATAGCTATCTAACCTTGATGAATGACATAGTTCATGTTACCTTGAAGGTATTTTCCTTCTTTCTTTACTTTGAAAAATTTTTCTTTAGAATTCTTATTTTCCTCCCTTATCATTTTCAGGCCAATCTCATTGGTACAGAGCTGATGAGCAGAGTTTCTATATTAGAGAAGGTGGCACGTAACTCTGAAAAGGTTGTTCTTGATTCAGAGAGGATAGCTCGTGACTCTTAGTTGGAAGCAGCTAATTGGAAGGAACAATTTGATAGTGCACAAATTACTATAGAAGATTTGCAAGATAACAAGAATAACATGGAATAACAGATAAGAGCATTATACTCAGAGCTTGCGGTTGCCAGGGCTTCTTCAAGTCAGGAAGAGAAAGAAAGAGAGCGTCTCGGGTCTTCTTTTTCAGAACAATTCTCTAAGGCAAGTGAAGAGAATAGAGAGTTTAAAGCTCTTTTAATTCAAAAGGACGTTTATACTGGAAATCTGATGCAGAGTTTGACTCAGACACAAGAAGATCTGGGAACTTCTGATGGCAAGGTGCATGCCTTAGAAAAATCTCATGCCTCTCTCCAAGCCTCTTACAACTTAGCCTTGGCTGAAAATGAAGAACTCAAGAATGAAATTATTACTTAGGAAAGATATTATGAGCTTCTTGAAGAAAAGGCTGTCGTTGATGTAAGTTGGGTTTTTTTGAATTCTCGGCGTGATGCTTTAGTCAAAGTTATCCAAGAAAACTTCAATGTGGAGTCAAAGTTAGCTAAAGTTATGGAGACTATTGAAAAAGCTCAACAACCACTGGACTTCCCTTCACCTGCGATTGAAGTTCCCGAAGCTAAAGCTCCCGTAGTTGATGCTACCGTGAGTGAAGCTCCCGTGATTGAAACTTTCTTGGCTGAAACTCTCGCATTTGAAGTCCCCATGAACGCTCAAATTGCCTCGGGTACCGCACCTTTTTCAATCCCAACCATGCCTCATGTTGCAAGCCAGGCTGAGACTTCGTCTGTTGATGCACCAATTGCTGCGATTGAAGATCAACCTGCTTCTGTTGACGATGATGTTCCATTTGAGCCCGCTGATGATCCTTCCTCAGTTCTTTCTTCTTAGTGAAAAGATTTATATTTGCTTTAAATCCCCTTTTTTGGCGATATCTGTTTGGAAAACTGTGTTTAAAGTTCTTGGATTCTTTTGAAAGTTTTTTGTAATCAAACCCTTAGTTATCATTTTGAGGGGTTGATTTTAGAAGTACAAGTCCCCAAGTATTGTCATGGGGCATTAAATAGTTTGATGACTAAGTTTATACTTAGTCTTTAGTTTTAAATATTAAGAAGTTTCTATTATCATTAAACTTCCGTCTGTTCTATTCTTGCCTTTTATTTTCAAGGACTTAAAGAATAGTCTGCATTTTTGTTCTTTGAAAATGCTTTTGTAATCTCATGACTAAATAACATGAGTTTCATAAAAGAGGGCCTTTTTATATTTTGACACTTAATGAAGAAGACGTCTCAACTTCATAATGGTGTTATCATACGATAAAAGAAATAGGAATACACATGATTCTTTGAAATAACTTTGACAAGTTTTTATTTTTGAACCTTGACAAGTTTTGAATAATACTTTACATGTATTTGAATTACATCTATAACTTTCTCGTAACTGTTTTTCTTGTAACAGGTTTTTACAAAAGAAGAACAATAGATACATGGCTTTTCCTTATAACCCGTTTTAGTACATAGTCTTTACCCTAACCATTTTGAGGTATATTGTATCCCCTTAGCTCAAAACATTAGGAAGGGTTTGAGAAGTGACTCCATTGTTCTCATGGGAAAGAATACTATGATGGATGCCATGACTTCGTAACTTTCACACTGCACTTGACTCTTCTAGGCTTGATTTTTCCTCAATCTTCTTTGCCTTTTTTATACACGTGACTGTATATATTATGTAGTGCCCAAGTGTTTGAGTGTTGAAGTATGAAGCCTCGAGCACTTGATAGTCTCTTTCACTTGGTCCTTTTCCTGAAAAAGAAATACATACGGGACTCGGAGGTGCGATTATAGATGAAGACTGCTTAAACCGTTTATATTTCTCTCAGAATAATTGTAACCCTGGGCCAGGAATTTTAGTTTATTCCATTTTGCTTTACAGGTCGTGACTCATCATTTAGTACGGGTTAGCGTTTTGCCAATCATCTAAAATCGTTAGTAAAATTTTAACAATTCAAAAAATAAAATTTAACATGGTGATACATGACCGTGGGTTTTTCCTTAGAAGTAGCATCTCTTTAAATGAACAGCATTCTAATGTGAAGGAAGCACTTTCCCGTCCATTGTTTCCAATTCATATGCTCATTTTCCTGCAATATCAAGAACTCTGTAGGGTCCTTCCCAAGTTGGACTTATTTTACCCGCGTTGGCTGCCTTTGTAGATTAAAAAACCTTTTTAAGTACGAAGTCCCCAATTTTGAAAAATCTCAGACGAGCTCTCCTATTGTAATATCGTTCGATCACTTGTTTTTGTGCTGCCATTCTTATTAACGCAACTTCTTTCCTGCCTTCCAGCAGATCCAAATTGACCCGCATCTCTTCATCATTAGACTCTTGAGTTGCTTGTGAGAATCTTATGCTTGGTTCTCCTATTTCAACCGGGATCAATGCCTCAACTCCGTAACCAAAGAGAAGGGTGTTTCTCCGGTGCTCGTTTTTGTGTTTATGCGATATGCCCATAAAACTCTGGGTAACACTTCAGGCCAATTACCCTTTGACTCCTCTAATCGTTTCTTTAAATTGTTGATTGTGACTTTGTTTGTTGATTCTGCTTTCCCATTTCCCACTGGATGATATGGTGTAGATGTAATCCTTTTAATTTTCTAACTCTCAAAAAACTCTGAGACTTGAGCTCCGATAAATTGAGGGACATTGTCACATGCGATTTCCTTTGATACACCAAATCGGAAGATGATATTTCACCAAATGAAATCTTTAACTTCCTTTTCTCGCACATGTTTAAATTGTCCTGCCTCCACCTATTTAGATAAATAATCAGTAAGTACGAGAAGAAACTTTACCTATCCTTTCGCTTGAGGTAATGGTCCTACTATGTCCATCCCTCATTTCATAAATGGCCACGGTGCAATGACTGGATGTAATAATTATGCTGGTTTGTGCATATTGTTACCGTACCTCTGGCATTTATCACATTTAGCCACGAAACTCTCCGCTTCTTCTTCCATTTTGGGCCAATAGTACCCTGCTCTAATCAAGGTTCTCACCAGCGATCTTCCTCCTGCGTGATTCCCACAATGCCCCTCGTGTATTTCTCTCATTACATACTTCGTTTGGGAAACTCTGAGGCATCTTGCTAAGGGACTACCAAACATTTTCCGATATAAATTACCTTGCTTTAAACAATACCGAGCAGCCTTCTTTCGCAGCGCATAAGCTTTCTTCTTATCATCAGGGACTATACCGTGCTTTAAAAAAGCAATAATTTCGTTCCTCCAATCCCAATTATTAAAATTTACCTCGTTCTTATCAGTTTCAAGAACTGAGTGAAATAAATGTATAATTGAGGCTTTTGCATCGTTTGCGACATCAGTTGTGGATGCAAGATTAGCTAAGGCATCTACTTCAACATTTTTATCCCTTGGTATTTGTATGACCTTCCAAGTTTGGAATTGCTTTATCAGTTCCCATACCTTTTCCAAGTATTGTTGCATCCTTGCTTCCCTGGCCATGTAAGTCCCCAGCATTTGATTAACCACGAGTTGTGAATCACTTTTGATCACTATTTGATTTATACCAAGTTCTCGTGCCAATTCTAGACCCACAATCACAGCTTCATACGCCGCCTCATTGTTAGTTATAGAGTGACATTTAATAGCTTGCCTAATAGTTCACTTGTAGGTGGTACTAAAACAATTCCTAAACCTGCACCTTTTACGTTAGATGAGCCATCAGTGAATAAATTTCACGTTCCTGGATTAGCCCCATTAAGTATATGTACTTCTTTTTCTGCTTCTAATTACATCCCTTGGCTAAAGTCAGCCACAAAATCGGCTAATACTTGGGATTTATTGTTGTTCTAGAGAGGTACGTGATTTCATATTCACTTAGTTCTATTGCCCATTTAGCCAATCTGCCCGATAATTCATGCTTATGCAATATATTGCGTAAGGGGTATGCAGTCACTACAACAATGGGATGACATTGAAAATATGGTCTTAACTTTCTAGATGCCATGATTAAAGCAAGTGCTAGTTTTTCCAATTGCGGGTACCATGTCTCTGCATCTAACAAAGATTTACTAACATAATAGATAGAGGATTGCTTACCTTGTTCTTCTCGAATCAAAACAAAGCTTACCACAACTTCTGAAACAGCAAGGTAAATCTGGGCCTTTGGTTTTGCTAGCAAAGGTGGATTTGATAAGTATGTTTTCAAATTCCTAAGTGCATGTTGACATTCCTCATTCCACTCAAAATGATTCTGCTTCTTAAGGGCTGAGAAGAATTTAAAACATTTTTTTGATGATTTAGAAATGAATCTTCCCAAAGCTGTGATTCTTCCTGTCAATCTTTGAACTTCTTTCTTGTTTGAAAGTATATCAGGGATTTCTTCAATGGCCTTAATCTGTGCAGGATTCACTTCAATACCACGGTTAGAAACAAGAAAACCTAAAAACTTACCTGATGCCACACCAAATGCACATTTTTCTGGGTTTAACTTCATATTGTATTTTCGTAAAATTTTAAACATGTCAGACAGATACGATATATGATCTTCTGAATGCTGAGTCTTAACTATAATATCATCTATATATACCTCCATGATCTTACCTAAATGCTCTTGAAACATTTAGGTAACTAACCTCTGATACGTTGCACCTGCATTCTTAAGACCAAAAGGCATTACCTTATAATAGTAAGTCCCCCTGTGTGTTATGAAAGAAGTTTTTTCCTCACTTCTGGATCCATTTTGATTTAATTATAGCCTGAATATGCATCTAAGATACTTAATAGCTCATGTCCTGCAGTAACATCAAAAAGTTGATCTATGTGCGGTAACGGAAAAGAATCTTTTGGACAGGCTTTATTAAGTCTGTGTAATCTACACAGACTCGCCACTTGCCGTTCTTCTTAGGAACCACAATAGTGTTAGCTAACCAGTTAGGATATTTTACCTCGCGAATTGAACCAATTTTTAGCAATTTTTGGACTTCTTCTTGAATCACCTGATTCTTGAAAGTTCCTTGCTTTCTTTTCTTTTGCTTGACTGGAGGGTATTATGGATCTCCATTTAATTTATGAGTCATGACCTCAGGTGGTATCCCTGTCATGTCAGAATGGGACCAAGCAAAACAATCTGCATTAGCTTTTAAAAATTCAATCAACTTACGCTTTACCTCCGGGCTGCGAATTGGCTCATATATACACTTTTCTCTCGGGCCAATATATAAATAAAACCACAGCCTCTAACTCTTATATCGTTGTTTTGATGTTCTCGTTTTCCTCTGGTTCTTGAATGGCATCATCTCTTGAATCCACACCTGTTTGCCCTTGTTCAGTTGAGGTTGACACCATGTTACCCCCACCTGAATTTTGTAATTGCTATTTGTCTTCTCCCTTAACAGTTGAATTTGCAACGGAATTGATGTTTCTAGATGTTTGTTGATCACCTCTGATTTGGAATATTCCCCATGGTGATGGAAATTTAATAACTTGATGTAAGGTTGATGGAACAACATCCATGTCATGGATCCATGGCCTCCCAAGAATCATGTTGTAAGCCATTTCCATATCTACGACCTGAAATTTAGTATCTTTGATAACGCCTTCTGCAAATGTAGTAAGTATTGCTTTTCCTTTTGTTACAACACTAGAATTGTCAAATCCTGACAAGGTATGTGCTTTTGGAACCAATTTATCTTCTGCTTGCATCTCGCGCAATACTCGTATCAAAATAATGTTTACAGAACTGCCTAGATCAATCAAAATCGTTTCACGTTAGTGTCATGTACAAATAAAGATATTACCAGTGCGTCGTTATGTGGAAATAATACGCCATCTGCATTTGCATCATTAAAGGTAATACTTTCTTCCTCCAAGACTTGTCGTGCATGCTTCCCATGAGTGATTGTTATCTTGGAGATCTTATTAGCTGCAGTATATGAGATACCATTGATATCTTCGTCCCCACATATAACATTGACAGTTCTTTCGGGCGAGGGTGGTTTCGGATGCTCTTGCCTATTCTTCATGTATGCTTGTTTACCTTTTTCACTGAATAGCTCAGTGAGATACCCTTATTTTAACAAATGATCAACTTCACCCTGCAGAAATCTGTAATCTGCTGTTTTATCCCTGTGGTCGTTGTGGAATTCATAACGATGATCACGTTTTCGTCTATTTGGATTTGATCTCATCTCCTTTGGCCATCGTACCTTATCTCACATGCTTCTTAAAACAACTACGAGTTTAGAGGTGCTTACGTTAAAATTGTAACCACCGAACCTTGCCTTTAAACTTCCATCAGCATCCCGTGACCCGCATGTGTTCTGATGGTTCCCAAATCTTAAAGTCGAGCCTGATTCCTTATTCCTTGACCTATGATCGTACCTCTGATTGTCTTGCTTTGATCGTGAGTCTCTTCCCGTGGGTTCCATATATGGCTCGTACTTGTTTTTACCAGATCGTTTTTCATTTTCTACGCGCCTTGAGCTTACTTTTTCTTCTATTTTATGTCGTAAAATAATATCTTCTTCAATCCTCATCTTTGTACTGTATCTGTTGTAGACATCATTCCACGTTGTTGCTGGAAATTCTCAAAGGCTTTCCTTGAGTCGCCTCGTAACTTCTGAACTTTTCTCATTCAAATTGCTGGCGAAGGCTATGGCCGCCCAATTGTCAGGTACTCATGGCAATGTCATTCTTTCCTGTTAAAATTTGTCCACGAATTCTCTAAGCAACTCCGAATATCCTTGCTTGATTTTGAAGATGTCTTCCATTCTCTTTTTAACTCTTTGAGCTCCCGAGTGTGCTTTGATAAATAAATCTGCAAGCTCAGCAAAAGAATTTATAGAATTTTCAGGTAAAAGAGAATACCATGTTAGTGCCGCTTTAGTGGGTGTTTCACCGAATTTTTTGACCAAGACTGATTCAATCTCCTGCTTAGTCAAATCATTGCCCTTGACACCTGTTGTAAATGCAGTAACGTGATCTCGTGGGTCCGTTGTCCCATTATACTTTGGAATATCAGGCATCTTGAACTTCTTTGGAACTGGGAGAGGGGCGACACTTGGCTTCCTAGGCTGTTGAGAATATTTATATGTATCTACCCCCTTGATCATAGGCGACACTCCGGGTATTTGTTCTATGCGGTCATTTTATTCCTTAAGCTGTCTCTGCAATGTTAGTACAAGATTTTGTAAATCAAAATTAACTGAATTACTTGAGTCTCCCTCATGTGTTTCACTAGGGGTTCAACCGCTGCTTGAATTAACCAGTCCAGAATGAGGATTCTCCAAAGTATTGTTATTCGGAGTAGGTATGGGTGGAGCAACGAGTAATTGACTAACAAAAGCTTGTAAAGCTTTGTTGACCTGAGTGACGATAAGTTTTTGTAAAGCATCATCCATAGCTTGAATATTCTCAAATTGAACTTGTTCTTCTGTGTGAGATCCTTCAGGAGTTCCTTCACGAGATCGTCGTGGTGAAACTCTTGGAGAAGGAACTAAAGCATTATTGTCTCGCATATCTCCCTGAAGTTGTTGGTTCGATTGATTTTCTTGGTTTCCTTGGATGTTGTCATTGTTGTTCGACATAGTTGATACAACAAAAAAATCAAGTTGAGATATAATTGATTATCAGATTCCCGGTAATGGAACCAATTTATTTAACCAAAAATTAGATTTTTAGTCAAAGCTAGAATTTAGAAGAATACGGGTTACTGATAATCAGAAAAGTGTATAAAGAAAGATATTTGTGAATAATATGATCAGAAAGCAAGTAAATCAAAGTATATTTCAATAATGTTTCGTATCCTTATAATTGTTTGTTCCTTTCCCTTTTATAGCTATTTTGGGGATATGAGCCTTACCTTTGTCATAATAAGGCTATTATGGGCAATTAATGACTTTAAATGCTACGTTACACAATCATATACATTAAATACATATTCTCTAACGTTTTCAGTATTTAATATTTATTAAATACAGTATCGGGACTCTTATTTGCTGTCAGATTCATTCCTTTGATTCTTCACGATCTTTGAGCTTTAAATGTCTTGAATAGGTACGAGCGTTGCATGGCTTGTGTGACTGCTCGTGCCTTTTCTATTTACCATGCTCGTATCTATTGTTGCTCGTACCTCTTAACTAACCTTAATTCTTTGACTGTTTGATCAGTCTACGTGTCATGCACGTCATCTCTAATATGCAAACTAAAATTTTCCCAATACACTAACTTTTTCAAGCTTTAGTTAAACCCAATATACAATTTTTTAAATTATATTAAACTTGAAACTCTTTCGCAAATTTTCAATTATGATTAAGCGTTTTAATGTTTTGTGCCCCAATTACCCATAACTCGTATGGTCATGATACTTAGTCTAAACACATTTTAGAGACACGAGGACAAACTTCTGTGAGAATTGTTAGATCATGTGCCTTTGGAACTGAGTTTTTTCTTGTAATTCATTCTATTTCTTCTTTATCCTTTTTCCACCAAAGTTTTCTAATGTTAGATTTATTTATAATATTGCATTTTGCAAACACGCTTCGTAATACGTACCAATGTAGCCCCAAAACCAAGACAAGAAAAGAGAAGAAAAGGACAAAGCTTTTATCATAAAATGAAACAGCAAAAAGTATCAAAAGTTGGGAAATTTCACTATGCTT
Source organism: Nicotiana glauca (assembly GCA_026770625.1). Lineage (NCBI taxonomy): Eukaryota > Viridiplantae > Streptophyta > Magnoliopsida > Solanales > Solanaceae > Nicotiana > Nicotiana glauca. The sequence goes on along the minus strand of MU680982.1, from coordinate 119,181 downwards.
TCATAAGATCCCAAGCTTGAAATAAGGGGTGTCTAAGTAACGTTCAGAAAAGTTAGGGGGACTAAATGGAGCATACTGATTACTAGAGCAAGACAAAAAGAAAAGTCACTAAAGAAAAAGTGCTTAAATTCAGATTGGTTTAATTTGCATTTTGTGGTTTAAAAGGCAAGATGTTTTTTTTGTTACTATTCAGTCTCCAAGAACCTTTAATTATATCTGTCCTCTGCTTCTTGCAGAGGTCTTTTTAAAATTTGAATATGTCACTTAGAGTTATCATTAATAATTCGCTATGTTATGATAGTGAAACATGTAGGAGCCATCTATAATATTCATTGGTCATTTATCTCAATTAAATAGAAATCAAGTTAATTTACATCGTTGATTAATAATACTATAAGTTATTTTTCAAGAAAATAATGTGTTTGTTTGTGCTTTTGAATTCTAAAATATTTATATATAAGCACGAAAGTCCTTAACGAAATATCGTTCGCTTTTTTTACCCCTTAAAAATAAATTTTACACTAGAAAAAAATTCTCATTTAAATGTTTTCTTAATATTTAGGAGTTTGAAATTAACTAAACTCTTAATTATTAAATCTTTCCTTAATTAAGCTATATAAAAGAATCATAACATTAAGAGTTGTTAATAATTGAGTTTCGATGCCTATGTGAATAGAAATATATGGATAGAATAGAGTTGATCATATTAAACTCCTAAATATGATTAATATCTATCTTTTTGAAACTTACAAATTTTTGTTAGTGTTTATATTAAAACGTAAATACATCTTTGAATATTTTTTATATTATTTTTAAAAATATATTTTTATTAACACGAAGAACATATGCAACGTGCGTACGCTAAAACTAATTTATATAATGATGAATCCAACATTTAAGTCCGCACTCTATCGAATACCAGCATCTGTCTTTGAGCTAAAACGGACGGCAATTGTTGATTATGAAACCAAAGAAAAGCTGGGAATAAAATTTATCAGCAAAGAGTACAGCCAACCCCTTTTGAGCTGATATACATAAAAGAACATCTATGTTAATGTGAAGTGAAACATATTGATGTTAATTGTTGGAATAAATGGGAGAGCTCTCAATCTAGAAATAGCACTCCTAATGTTATGTCACGCTTTGTAGACATGACATATATTCATGGGACCAGAAACATTCCCTGAGTAATTTTGTCCCCCTTTTGACTGCTAAATTGTTCACTCTCCTTTGTCTTTGTGTAGCACACATTTTTACACTAGTTTAAATTTCTATTGATTTCATTCTACTGTTAGTGTTAGTTATATATGAACTCAACTTGGTTTCATTTTATTCTTCTTTTGGCTGACAAAATTTTAGTGGTGGCTGAAGTTTCTAGTCACTGGCGGTGGTGGGCTGAACATTACTTTACTTCTTTTTACTATAGTTAATATTGCAGATTTGCAGTCCCAAGATTTTACAGAGAATGCGTGACATTGAAAACAAGGAAAGATATTGGCTATATATCTCAAACTGAGAGGAAAAAAAAAAAGATAATTAAAAACGTCATACGTTGCAGGAATAATTTAGTAAAATGTATGATTATGCTAATTTGTAATTACTGGCTGGTTTGTGAATTCAAGAGCATCCATTGTTAGATACAAACCTTAATTCATCATCTTTAGTCTTTTAAGGTTAGAATTTATACTTACGTTAATTGATTGTTATTTGTAAAGGATTGTGGTTGACAAAAGTTACGAATAAAATATAAGGATTGTTACACAAATAGCCGATTAAATTTATCGATTATAATTTGAGTATGTGCAAAATAAGTAAAGCACGTTTTGTGATGGGCATACACTCTTTGAAAATAGAAGCCAACCTCGCTTGTCTAGGGTTGTGACATTCTATCTTTGTCAAACGTGATAATTAGCGTATGTGGAAGTTGGTCTCCGGATTAACTGTTAATTACTATCGTTGTTGAATCATGAAGTTAAACCGTAAGATTCTTTTGGCATATTTGTTTAACCAAAAAATAGAATTTCGGTTAAAACTAGAAATTAAGAGAAAAATTGGGTTACTGATAATCAGGAGACGAAAAGAATAAGAAATTTTTGAGGATGATAAAGCAGTAAATAAGTTTTTATTTCAATGTAATCTCAATGATATTTCGTGTCCTTACAAATGCTGAGATCTCCTCCTTTTATAGTTAATTTTTGTAAGAAAAGGTGTAATGCCTTATAGCCCGTTTGACTTAGCTGATTTAGAGTGATTGATAAGCATATGTGCTGAAAAGCACTTTTAACTGCTGAAGCTGATTTAAAAAATAAGCAGTTACGTGTTTGGATAAAAGTGCTGAAATTAATAATAAGCAGCTAAAAAATTGGGTATACAAAGAGTTTTGTTTAAAAAGAAGCATTTTAGGGATAGAATAATA
>MU680982.1:58506-116131 GCA_026770625.1 Nicotiana glauca | reverse complement strand
ATTCATATCTTCAATTCCTTCTGACATCCTGGCTTTAATTAAGTTAAATAGATACGAGACTCGCATCATTTGAATAACATCCCGTGCCTATTTAACTTTCTTCTCCTCGTATCTGATATCGCTGTGCCTCTTAACTGATTATCATGTTTTGACCATTTGACCAGTCCACGTATTATGCCACGTCACCTTCAATATAAATTCAATTTTTTCCCAATACAGTACTAGAAAAGCTCGAGAGGATGTGAGTTGAGCAACAAAAATGATTGAGTGAAGTTGGCCTTTAATATGGACAGACAAAATCAGTTATATATATACGCCAAGAACTTTAAAACTTTAATTTAGCCATTTAGGCCATATGTGGGTTCTTTTAGGGGGGAAATTTCATGATTCATTTTCAATTTTCAATTAAAGGGGAGTTATTGGATTAGCCTGATGATTGAGAACAGGAAACCGAAATATATTAGAAAAGCAGGCGTGAGAAATGGGTATAATTGTAAACTAGGGCCAATCTATGATGATCCACAGTTATTCCAAAACAATGCCTTTAAGCACTTGTTTTAAAGATGGAATGAATGTGTTAGCACAATGATACACAAAGAAAGGTCCATTATAGAAGCCACCTGATTAATTTTCACTTCAACAGGATTCTAATAGTCAATACTTCTTTTTTCTGATTCCCACTCAATGTCGAGTAAACGAGTACTTGCTTTGAAGCTCGATTAATTTAAATTTGCATCGAAAAGTTTTACTTTAGGCTAAAGTGTTTTTTACCAAAGACGATTTCATTTCAAAAACTCAAATCAAAGACCTCTAATTAAAGATGAAGGAGTAGTTACTACTCTGTCACAATTCTGGGCGGTGATGCTACTATTTCTGGGAACTTAGATGTGGCACGAAGTGCATAAATATGCCGTTAGTGCTTGGAAATGATTATTGATTATAACTTTGTAATGGGTAACAATTTTTTTTTTATATATGCTGAACAACTAACAGCTTATTTGGATGGTTGTTACCTATTGTATCGTATTGTTACTTTAAATACAATGTTTGTTTTGATTGTTACTTAAATTTTACTGTATCGTATCGTTAAATCCGTCGTTATGTAACGATGAAATGTGCCACTTTATGTAACGACCGATTTGGCATGGTCGCGTCGTTTTTTTGTATTTTTCTCTCAATCTCACCCTTCATTATTATTAAATAATTTTATTTTATTATTTACCCTACCTTTTTATATACCGTATCATAATTTTTCTTTATAATATTACAAGTTTATTCATCATATTACTAGTGCATGATACCATGAAACGATGATAAAACGACACAATTCATCCAAACATTATATTCATCAAACGATACAGTACAATAAAGAACAATACGATACGATACATTATGAAACGATACGTAACAACCCTCCAAACAAACTGTAATGAACAACAGCCAAATGAACAAGAAGTAGGACATTCCACTTTCCACAGCACATTACAGCTATAAAATTGGTGCTAATACTACTTAGCTGCATAACAGAGACCTGCCAGCTCTATTTTAGCAATGCACTATTAATGATTGAAGCATTTTATAAGCAGATTATAAAATTTGAAAGAAATAAAAAACCCTCAAAAGCTTAAAACCCTAAATTTTAGCAGAGTATCAAGTAAACAATCAAAATCAGCTCCTCAAAAACCATTTGAATTAGTGTGTTGGGCCGCCCAATGTACCACTATGTGTGCAGGCCTGCAGGGCTAGTCTTGGCTACCGGACCCTGAACCGATAGAACCCTTAAGATTAAAAAGCCCAACCCAGCCCCTATTTTTTGGTGGGCCGGCTAGTAGTGTTGGCCCTCTATCAATCCATAGTAGAAACACAAATATTTTAGGAATTTTTTCGTTCCTATGCAATATTTAAAATTTATTTAATAAAATTATTTTAATTTTGTATTTTACCTACCTTAAATAAGAATTTCTTACAAATTATATAAATTCTCTCAATCCATTATTAGTCTCAAGGAATTTAGTTACACTCTTTTCCTTTTTCTCTCCTCTCTCACCTGTCCCCTCTTTTCTCCAGAATATTGAGACCAAAGATACTCTCAACACTCAACATTTTCCATAAAACAAATCAAGTAATTGCATATTCGGGACGAATTTTAACAGAAAGGAGTACAAACGAAATAGGATGCATGGAGTATAACTGTCTTACTAGAAATCATGCTTCCCTTACATTTGATTTTCCTGGCTCTATTTATACTTATCAGGGGTTTCAAAGCCAAATTTTGCAGATATAGAGCAGTACCTGAAAGCATCTCTGTCACGATTCCAGTTCACGTGAACATTGTCGTGATGGCGCCTAGTCTCTACAACTAGGTAAGTCTAAAAGTTCGAAAACAAAATAACTTGCAGAAAATAATAATTCAAACGCTAAACAGCTAGAAGAAAATGGTATATAGATGTCGCTTGGCATATAAAACTCAATAACTCAAGCTTCTACAATACTATCCCAAAATCCGGAAACTCACTGGAACTCAAGCAAAGAGAAAATATAGTAAAAATGCTCTAACTCCAGAAATTTGTCTACATCAACAGTATGATAAAAGGGCTAATACTACAAGATAGAATAGAGATCGAGACTCTTCGGTCTACCGACGCAGCAGATGTACCTCGAAGTCTCCAAAAATTCTCCCTGCCTCGACATTCCTTGGAAGCACAAGTTGCTTGAATTTCTTTGAAGTTGATGCTCAGCAATTCAAGAGGTAGTAATTGTCGTTCGTGCAGACATATGTTCACCATTCTTACTTCGTGATTGATGTTTTTGTAAGGATAAATACCAGTTCAGGTATGTCATTTCTCTTCTGTTTCATTAGTAGTTCAAGAATGTTAAATGCTTTCATTATATTAGGTATAGTCACTGGCGGTGGTGGGCTGAACATTATTTTACTTCTTTTAGTTAACATTGCAGATTTGCAGTCCCAAGATTTTACAGAGAATGCGTGACATTGAAAACAAGGAAAGATATTGGCTATCTCAAACGGAGAAAAATAAATTAAAAGAATTAAAAACGTCATCCTGTGCAGCAATAATTCTGTAAATGTATGATTAGGCTAATTTGTAATTACTGACTGGTTTGTGAATTCAAGAGCATCAATTGTTGGATAAAGACCTCAATTCATCATCTTTAGTCTTTTAAGGTAAGAATTTGTATTTACGTCAACAATTGATTAACGTAAATACAAATTTTTCTATTGTTCGTAAGAGAAAAATTACTTAACCCTACAATACTCAAAAGGTCATTCAAACCATATTTTTTAAACTTTTGATTCTTTCCCTCTTTTTAATCTACAATATGAATTTACCTATAGAACAAATAAATTTTTATTTGTAAATAAACTATTATTTTTATTTTTTATTTTATAAATAAAATATATCTACTCTATAAGTAAGTGCATAATATAAATTAAAAAGAGAAACAAATATACTATTAAAAAGTAAAAAAAATGATAGACAAAATTTAATAATTTAAAAGGTAAAATAGGTATTTGACAACCAAAAGTTTGAGAAATCTAATTGAATGACATTCTGAGTATTATAGCCTATGGGGTCGTTTGGTATAAGATATTAGGTGGGATACGATTTGAGATTAAATTTTTACCTTGTTTGGTTAGAGGTATAAATTTATATCTCCAATCAAACAAGGTATAAACATAATCCCACATCTTATCCCACTTATCCTATCGTATGTTATCTTATTCCATCAAATGTGAGATTATTTTATCTCATATTTCAAGTGGTATAGACTAGTACTGGGATTATAATCCCCGAATTATAATTTCGAAATAATTTAGTCTGCGTACCAAACAACCCATATAGGATTGGGCATTAATATGGACAGACAAAATCAATAATATATATACGCCAAGAACTTTAGAACTTTAATTTAGGCCATATGTGGGATCCTTCAGGGGAGGAATTTCATGATTCATTTTTAATTAAAGGGGAGTTATTCGATTAGCCTGATGATCGAGAACAGGAAACCGAAATTGTCACGATCCAAATTGATGGTCCGCGATGAGTGCTCGAGTCCTACATGTCGAACACCCTTAAGCATGCGATTAAGATATAAACATGAATAATGTCTACTAAATTACGAGAATAACATACGCGAGGAAAACCTGTCCAAAAGACATGTATATGCGGATTATAGTGGGCGAGCCGACAAGGCCGCGATAGACAACTATATACCCAAAACTGAAAGCCGACAAGGCCACATACTATCCAACTGGACATAACTGTCTACAGACCTCTAATAGAAATACAACTGTACAAAAATAGGACTGAGCCTCTTTTGAGTATGATAGTATCAGGTGAATTTATGCGGAGTTGTGAATGTAAATTTGAAACGTTATGGATGTGTCACAAGGCAGATATCTGAATGGTCATAGAGAAAAAATTAGGCAATTACTGGTAGTTGGTTACGTTTGAAACAATTGAAGGATGTGAACGTTATGAATGAAAACCGGAGCTATATATATATATATATATATATATATATATAATGTTATTGTGAAAATTTAAACGTGATACAAATTCCCTATGGACCATGAAGGTTGTCTTTGTACGGTTAAGATGATGTCCTTAGACCATGATATCCTAGGCCATGAAACGCATGATAAGGGATGCGCAGGCCTTGAAATGATGTCCTCGAGGCATAAGGATGGTGCCTCTGGACTATGATGCTTTTGAATAAAGATGTGCAATTTTGAGAGATCCTCAGGCCATAGAATGGTGTCTCCCGGTTATGAGGATGATGCATTCGAAACAAATGGCGATATTCAAGCCTATGAAATACAAAGATAGGATGCTTGGTCATATGCGAGGATGATACAAGACAAGGCTTAGTCTTGTGTGAAAAGAGGGCAGTACTTATCCCTAGGTGAAAATGTAAAAGATAATAATAAATACGAAAATAGAATTGCATTAATAAAATCTTGAAAACGACAACAAGTACGGCTCGACTCGAGCAATTATTTCAAAACAAAATACATTCAAAACAAAATATTGAAAATGTCTCAAATGCTCAAAAAATATTTTAAATTGATTGATGCTAATTGCCACGCTACCTAGGAACTCGACGGGCCCGGGATGGTGCAACAGTCTAATTCTTGAGAACAACTCCCTTTTCAACAGTCTGAATGGTGAGGTCTTCCTCCTCCTTCTCCTCAACTATTGCACTGCAATCCATGTCTTCATCGTCTAGAAATATCTTCCTCATGCCAGCTAAGGCTTCATCTTCCTCAGACCCCCATATCATGTCAGCTTGATAAAATGCCTGGTGCAAATATGGTATTGGTTGTTCCAGCGGATAATAAGGACCACGCCATGGGGGCGACCAATTCTTGTATTCTTGCCAAGTATATTCATACCCATGCCCGAAAGTTGTACCATGACGCTTTGGTTGTACTGGTTTAGTGATCCCTTAGAGGTTTTCACCAAGACCTTTATCAGGTTCATACCTTGTCCATAGCAGTATGCTTTCTATCTTGTTGCTCTACCATTTTTGTTTTTCAATTGCGTTGACGTGCTTAATGTGATGGTATGTTTGTCTACCTAACTTCTTCCTATTCTCGATGATTGGAACGGTCTGATAGGTGTAGATGGGATTACTTCCATCTCCATGGATGATCACCTCCTGATAGTTCCATTCAAACTTCACAGCCTGATGCAGAGTAAAAGCCAGTGCCCCAGTGGCATGTATCCAGGGTCGTCCAAACAATAAATTATAAGTAGCGGATATATCCAGCACTTGGAACTCAATATCAAACAAGGTTGGGCCCATCTGTAGGCTGAGGTTTATTTCTCTGATTGTAGCTTTTTTAGATCCATCAAACACATTTACATTCATGCGTCCTGCTTGTATCTCATGCAAGCATTTACCCAACTTTTTTAGAGTGGTCAGTGGGCATATATTGAGGCTTGAACCCCATCTATCAGGACCCTGGCGATGAACTATCCTCAAATTGCACTGTAATATGTAGTGCCTTGTTGTGATTTAGTTCTTTTGGTGGCAACTCATCTTTATGAAAGGTGATTTTGTGGCTCTCCAGTACCTGCCCGACTTTGTTGGCCATTTCCCCACTAGTGATGTTGGTGGGTACATAGGTTTCATTCAGCACTTTCATCAAGGCATTCCGTTGTTTGTTAGAGTTTTGCAGCAGCGACAAGATGGATAACTGAGCGGGAGTTTTGTTTAGGTGGTCAACAACATAGTATTCTCTCGCTTGTACTTTTCTCCAAAGGTCATCAATGCCGGTTTCAACATCATGTGGCCTAGACACAACTTCTTTGCTTGTTCTTCCCAGGTGATCAGGTGTATAAACCTTGCCACTTCAAGTCATGCCTTGTGTTGCACCTTTTTTCTCTATTTTTGCTTTTCCTTTTCTCCTTGCTTCAGCAACATAATCCCATAGTATGTCATTAGAATTGTAAGATGGCGTGACAGCTACCATCGCAGTGAAGGGTGCAGTTACCTTGACTTTAAATGGTGCTTGGGTTTGTACCACAACTGGTGTGAGGGTGACTGGAGATATTTTAGCATCATCTCCCTCTCGGATGAGTCCGATTAATCCCTCTGAATCCCATTCTTTGTCAGTCTCTATCGCATTCACTCCCTCACCTCTGTGATCCGAGAGACGATTGTTACAAACATTGGGTGCAACTTCTTTTGCCTATATAACTTTAGTGTCAATCAATGTCTGTATTTTGTCTTTTAGGGTGCAACACTCATCAATGGTATGTCCTTTCATGCATGAATGATAGGCACATGTTTTGTTAATCTATTAATAAGAATTCTCCATAGCAATGACATGAATGGAAATGATATAACGAGCAGCCTTCGGTCTCTCGTATAGCTGGTCTATGGGTTCAACAATTGGAGTGTATTGTCTGGGTGGTCTGCGGTGGATGTTTGGTCTTGGTTTTTGGTAATTTTGTCGAGTGGGTGGTGGTGAGCGATAATATGCGGGTTGGATGTTATAGGCGTGGTAAGTGGTAGTAGGTTGTTGGTATCTGGGGAGTGAAGACTGATATGTGGGTGGAGGTGTTTGGTATGTGAGAGGAGACTTTGGACCCTGGGCTACCTATACAACACCTACTTCTTTCTTCTTAGAGATACCTCCTAGCTGCAAAGCTGTATTCGTGGTATGAAGTGCTTCAAAATTCATCACCATTCCACTCTTAATCCATTCTTCTATTATTTCTCCCAGCTTGATGGTGTCAAAAATTTATGGTTTTTAATAACCATCAGCCTTTCATAGTACTGCGGGTGTTGAGCTCTAACGAAGAATTTATTCATTTTTTCTTCTTCAAGTACTTGCCTTACTTTTTCAGCTTCAGATCTCCATCTAGTAGCATGCTCGCAGAAAGTTTCTATTGGTTTCTTCTTGAGATTTTGAATATAGAAAACATTTGGTGCATTTTCTGTTTTGAACCCGAATCTGTCCATGAAATCTGACGCCATGCTTTCCCAACTAACTCAGTTCTTTGGGTCCTGATTGATATACAATGACAAAGCATCTCCTGTAGGGATTTTCATGAATAGCTTCATACAAATTCATTCATCTTTGCCCACTCCTACAAGTTTGTCACAATTTGTCCTTAGGTATACTTTTGGATCACTAATTCCATCGAACATTTCAAACTTGGGATGTTTATAACCCTCTGGCAATTCTACATCTGGCTAAATGCACAAGTCCTCATAGTTCAAACCTTCTATGCCTTGACCACCTCCGATACTTTGAACTCTGCCAGTGATCTTCTTGAGTTCCTTCTCCATGTTCTTGATGAGCAGGTCTTTCTCGGTTGATTTTGGTATGTATAGGGTTTGTTGTGGGTTGTAGGGGTAAAGATTCCATATATATGGGATTGATTTGGTGAATTCCAGGAATCTGGGCATAAGGATGGTCATTGGTTGAGTTTTAGGGATCAGGAGTAGGTTGTGGTGCATTTTGGAGAGTGTGATAAGTGGTAGGTTGCAAATATTGAGTTGCGTGATGATGGTGTTGTTGAGGAGTAGGTACAGGTCTAAGTCGTACCCTATGCATGCACTACCCGTCCCATGTCCATGGTCTAAGAGACTTTGGACCTCTATTTGGGGTGGTTCTAGACTTTACTTAGGCTGCTCAAAATGATAAAACTAGGCGACATACAAAACAAATAGGACATTCACGTAAAGGCAGTTAAAGGATCAAATGAGCCTCTACATATAGACAACAAATGCACGCAAGCAGATTCTCACATTAGGCATTAGTAAGTTTCAGAATCGAGGCAAATTAAAGTCATTAAGTCCTATAGACATGGATTCTATGTGATCTGATTTAGGCATGCATGCGGTGCTTATTGTCTTGGAACAACGCATTTGCTGATTATAACATTACAAATCCTATAGGCATAATCTCTAAATAAGGCAATAAAACCGTTTAAAACTTGAAGTAATTACCTGCGTTTGATTTTAACAACATACTTCCTAAACGTGTAACAACATCCTATAGGCAGGATTTCTAAGAGTTGGCAGTTGAAACTAATTCTATAACACTTGTTCCTATAGGCATGTTTCTAGGCGAGCAATTGATATAACCGTAACTAATTAATCAATTAAGATCATATAGCCATGATATCTAGATGAGGACCAATAGAGCATAAGCTAATACAATCCTATAGGCATGGTATCTAACGAACATGCTACATATTGAAGGACAATTATTGGCATTTATTTCCTACGGCCATACTGCCTAGTAACATATAGCAGTTGGCATGAGAATAAAATACTTAAAGCTCATGCTTTGATAGTAAACAGGTTGAGTGAGTGTGTGATTCCCCTAATGGAGTGATTTCTACTAGTGTAAATGGAAATTTGAATAGCATACATGGCAGGTGAGATAAAATAACAAGTAAATCATACGAATCCTATATGCATGTTTTCTACCCTTTCATGCAAATATCAAAATATACATTTTTCTCCAATTTCACTAACACCCCAATTATTTATTACAAAAATTATTACAGACCAGATGATAAATATAAGTACAAATACTACACAAGAAATAATAGTAGGCCTACAACAGGCCCAAAAGAAGATACCCAATATTGCATGTGCCTTCAACAAATTCCTTCTTTGCAAATAGCATGCCCAGATCCAAATAGGGAAATATGCCCATCAACACAACCCAAAAGCCATAGAGGAACTCAAGCCAAACCAAACAGTCACAAATTCACCATATGACCCATATATTGAATTACACAGAAATCACTTAACGATCCAGTTTGGCAGATTCAACAGATAGAATGAGAAAAGAAACTAAGTTTTAGAGATAACTTAAGTCCCAACATTAAGAGAGTGACCAAAAGACCCCAGATATCGGTGTGTCAGAGTGCATAAGAGTCTCAAATTGACCCTGAGCATTTCTCACACTAGGGAGGTCAATAAAGAGAGTTTTGTTGGCCTTGGCTTTCAGCCGGCCAAGAGTGATGGATTCAGAATAGTGTAGGTGACAAATGAGAGTGAGAGAACAATGAACAAATGATAGCATTTGGAGAGGTGCACTTATATTTTAGAAGCAGACATAACATGATGATTAAACAAAGAACATACTAGCTAAAAGAATCAACAAGACTCAAAGGACAGGTTGGTATCACAAGTTTAAACACATAGCATATTAGGCAGAAAACATTTTGTAAGAAGCGGGGAAATCAAGTTTTCTGAGATTACAAGATTAACATACAAAAGCACACAATGCCAAACTAGTATAAAGAGCATTAATTTAGGATTTAAAACCTAGGGGTCCAAACTATGTTAGGCATTCATCACAATGTCAGAAAGATAGACACGACAACGTACATTATAAAGCAAAGCAATATCAAACTTTATAGGAAACTACAAGTTAGGATAGTTACTCGAAAAGTTTAAATAATCACTAAAATATGCATGATTTAGCAAACTGAGACATAATAAAGTGACAAAACTAGCATGGAAGCGGGTCATAGTTAATAGTGATGGTCTTAACATAGACTAGAACACATTATAGATGCTAGTCAATCATTACAGAAATTGAGAATAGAGTGGAGAAGCAAGCTCATGTCAAGCAATACATGTAAACATCCAGGCAATAACACATTAGTCTAAACAAACATAAGAGAGTTCAAGTTAAGCATACACAAATAACATATCTCATAATTGAAAATTTTAGGTAAAATCAAATGCTAAAGAAGTTCAGATCATAAAACAAGTTCAATACTAACAAGGTTGCACACAGATATAGCCCAAAAACACATTAGGTCATGAATTTCAAAGGTATTAATATGCAAGACATGAACACAGAAGAACGAAATTGTAAAATCCAAGAGACTTACCGGTTATCAGTTGAATAAATAGACAACAAGAGAGAACAAACTCCATAATACTTTGAATGTCAACAAAGAGCGATAAAACCTAGAATATTAGTGCGTCAGAGTTTCCAAGGGCTTTGAATGAACCCCGGGCACTGCTCGCACAAGAAAAGTTGAAAAATGAAATTCTGGTGGCTTTGACTTTCAGCCGGCCAACAATTAAAGTATAGAACAAGCGAATGAGAGAATGATAGAACAAATAACTCCGACTTTTAGTGAATTTGGTCATTAAAGGTCTGTCTCAAAAGGAAATGTGGAGGGATTTATATAGTAATTGAAATCAAGCAAAACGAATAAGGAAACACTATAAAATAAACGTAAATAAGGAAATAATAGCATGCAGAATCAATTGAAAATTGGATTAGGAAAAAATTAGGTAAACTCTAGTTCATGATAAAGAACTAAAATAATCGAAAGATCTCATTGAATCGGACCCGTATAAATCTCTCCATGGACGTATATAGACAAAAAATCGTCCAAATATTAAAGGGTGAAGCTGATCTCCCTTGATTTGGAGATTGATATTTGCTAAAAATGGGGCAAATACTATGTATGTCACGACCCGGATTTTTCACCCTCGGGGTCATGATGACGCCTACTCGTAGAAACTAGGCAAGCCACACATTTTGAATTCGTAACTACTTTTATTGTAAATCCATTTTTACCATTTTAATTAACAAAAAATAAATTATTAAACAACATCGGAATTCGTAATTTAGCTGAAGACTTAAACGAAATAACCCAAAATAATAAGGAAAAATCCACATATGCCTCTACCCAGAACTGGTGTCACAACATCCATGGACTACTAAGATTTACTACATACAACCGTTCGAAAGAAAGTAATACTGTCTGTCTCGAACACAAGAGATAACAGAACATAAATAAAGATAGAGGAGACGTCAGGCCTGCGGACGCCTGCAAGGCTACCTCGGTGTCTCAGTGGACTGAAGGCTGGCTCTTGAGCTTTTTTGCTGCTGTCCGGTACCTAGATCTATGCAAAAGAGCACAGAGTGTTGTATCAGTACAACCGACCCCATGTGCTGGTAAGTGCCTAGCCTAACCCCGACGAAGTAGTGACGAGGCTAGGACCAGACCACCAAATAAACCTGTGCAGTTGTATAATATACAGCGAAAGTAAAGCAAAAATAAACAAATAAAGATGGGAGGGGGAAACATGCTTCCGGAAATAACAGATAAATTGAAGCAAAATCTTAAGAGAATTATCAGGAAACCAAAACTCATCTTCTAACAAGGATAAGGAAAAAAACAAAGGTAGATTTTACTCTCAGTTCACAACTTGTTGCAGGCATGCAATCTCGATCCTATTTCTCATATCTTGTGGTAGGTGTACCACCCGCTCCCATTGAATTATATCAATAGTTCTTCCAAATGAAATTTACTCCAACAAACGCAACTATTATTACGAATTCATAAGACAACAAGTACACAAAAATTATGAATCGCTGAGGAAAACAAATAATGACAAGTAGCAATTAAGAACAATTAGGCAATTTAATATTTAGTATACTAAATTTCAAGTAGCAATTAAGTCACATAAACATGTAGCAATTATAGCATAAATTCAAGGCGTAATGTTGCGCAATGATACCTTGATCCAATAATAACAAGTAACACAATAAAGGAAAGGCCAACATAAGTATCACAATAATAGTGGAATAAGACAATTAATGCATTTGAACTGATAAGAACAAGAAATCATAATAAATGATAATAAGTGCACAACATCATCCTTCGTGCTTTTACACTCCCTCACAAAAATAATACACGATATCATCCTTTGTGCTTTACACTCTTCCTCACCCAAGCAACAATTACAAAGCAATTAGGGCAAGTGAATCAATGATATCACCATAAAGTCAAGTAACAAAAGGAAACCAGTAAAATAAACGTAAAGAACAACACAACTCAATTACCAGCAAGAATCAGGCAGATCAAGGACAAGTGAACGACATCACCCTTCGTACTTTTACTCTCGTCCTCACCATAAGAATAAATATAATAGGAACGAAATGGTACATCGTGCGGCACGACATCACCCTTCGTGCTTTTACTCTCTTTTCTCACATATAATCAATAGAATCAACACAGAATGGTATATTGTGTGTCACGACATCGTCTTTTGTGCTTTACTATCTTTCCTCATAATAAGCAAACAATGCACGACATCACCCTTCGTGCTTTAACACTCTTCCTTACCCAAACAACAATCACAAGAAGGGGGAAAGGGAATAAACAAAAAAATAATAATAGAAATACCGGCAAGGGAACACAGCTAAACAATTAAATCCCGACAAGGGTACAACATCAATAATCTCAACGTCCCTGTTGATATCCAATTTTTCCCTATATAATTTTTATATACAAAAATAATTTCAAAATAGCATATATAAGCATAGCTAAGTGTTTTGGTATTTTTCTGATTTTTTAAAAAGATTTTTAAGAGCAACTTCTTGTCCATTTTAATACAAAAATCAGTAATTATTCCTAGAACTCTCAATTTTGGTGCATAGTTTGTTTTATTCTCATATTTACATCAAAATATAATTAAGGTGATTTTTGTACATTTTTATAAATTTATTTGGTATTTTAAAAGCTAAATTGCATACAATTGCGATTATAGCCTATCTTACGATTAATAATATTTTATAACTATAAAATTGGTCCCAATATTTTTAAATTAATATCTATATATTATTAATTAGTTCAGTATTTTTAATTTACTTTTAAAATTATTTTACTATTTTTTATAAAATAAAAGGGAAAATGGCTATTTAACATTTAGCCTCTTTTTATTACAATTATAGCCTATTCATATTTTAATTTTAACCCTCCAACTACCCAACCCAATTTATTATTTTTATCCGACCCTTTAACCCATTTTTCAAACACATCCAGATTTTTTTTTTAATCCTGGACGTTGATCATTTTGATCAACGGCCCTGATTCACCCTTTCCTTTTTTAATCTACCAACACCCATTAACCCTAAATAACTTTTCCTAACCAGCCACCTTTGAATTCCCTTCATCTCTTAATCCTCTCTCAACCTCCCTCAGAAACCCCAGCCGCCGCCTTTAATCACCACCTAAAATCGACCAAATCCATGGCTTTCAAAGCCATTGATGGAATGTATCTACCTTATGTGACTCCTACACGCCTGATTACCATGGTTTGAGGGCCAAACCTTGAAGAGGCTTGGCTCAGATCTTCACCGATTTGAGGTTTTCGGCCATCTCCGGCCACGCTCCGGCATATCCTAGTCTCATGAGTCTGATGCCGACTTTATCCGACATAGATCGGATCTTTTTAAAGCCTTTCTCATCCTAGGGTTCTCTTGAAACCCTAGCTATTCAAGGTTTTTTCTCTGATTCTTTTAGATCTGTTATGTATCTGTGCTACGCGTGAGTTTCTGAACGATTTCCCTAAATTTTCTCTTGAAAATTGCTTTCAAAACCCTTCTTTGCCGATTTAGGGTTTTTGGAAAATATTCACATGTTTTACGATGTTATCTTCCTTATTATTTGTATTGTTTCTCTTATAGTATTCTTATACTTGTTCTATTATGTTCTTGCATGTACCTTTACTGAGTTTCATGCTCCGTGATTGAATGCTTTTACCGTGTTTTTTACGCTATGGTTCTCGCCTGCTTTTATTTTCACCATGTTCTTCTTCTACTGTTTCTTATACTGTCAATTGTTCTTTCACTATGCCTTGTAACTAGTTGCTTCACTATGTTTGCTTTCATATTTCTACTTGTTTTCATGCCTTCTCATGAGCTTCTGAAAGAAGCCACTAAGCCTGTTTGACTACTTGCCTCTCCATCTCTGTGTTCAATTCAAGGCGGAAACCCTAGAATTTGGGATTCCGCCAAGGATTCAATTATGTAGGTTAGAGTTCTATTCTTTTAAGAACCCTAGCTCTCTACTAAATTCTCCTGCATGGGATTCTTTCCACTGATTGTACAAGGTCATGCTTCGTGTTTAAGCCTGCCTGTATGCCTTTATATGTGTATTTAATCCTTCTTTTAAAAAGATTTCAACTAGTGATTTCAAATAAGAGAAAGGAGTTAAAAAATCTGATCCTGGAAGTTAGTTTATCTCATATTATTAGACTCTGAGTCTGGATTAGGTTGATTAGATGTAGATGTAATCACTAATGTAATTTTACTTTCTGTCTGATTCATTTGGTCTGTAATAATTTTGTAATAACTACAAGGGTGGATAGTGAAAGGGATGGGATTGAATGCATGCAAAAGGGGTAGATATCATGTTTATAAAAATTAACTATTGAAATTCCGCATCTCATATAGATATCATGTCTATAGGGAAGTACTACTTCTAAAACTGTTGCATTTCATATAGATACCATGTCCATAGGTTTTCAGCATATTCGTGTAGTTAACTGCTGAAATTATGCACCTCATATAAATATCACGTTCATAGGATTTTCTGTATTTTCGTATAGATATCATGTCTATAAGTCTGCATATCATATAGATAATACGCCTATAGGGCTCCTGCATTTTTGCATATGCATCAGTCATTAGGCAAACTTGTTATAGGATTTAAATAACCAACTGCATATAGATGACCTGCCTATAGGATCTCTGCATGACAATAACAATGTTTAAAAAATCAATAACGCCTAGAAAGCATGCCTATAATAACTATCAACTAAATCAGAATCGCCACTCGTTCCTACGTCTAAAATCAGTAGCAATTTTGTTTAACACTCGCAGAACTTATAACCTTGTAACTGACTGTTCTTTTCCTGCAATCAGTTTACTCCTTTATCTCTGAACCAAATAGATATCATGCCTATGGGTCCTGTTTAACACATAGGCAAACGGTTAAGTAATTAATCAATTGTGTCAGTCTTTGACAACTACATCTAAGTAGGGCTAATCTGGACTCCCTATCTGGGAAATATGTGGTAAATCAACCTATCCTATGCCTTAATTTAATTCAGACCCAATCACTATTTGCAAGTCATTCTAAACAATTTGCTACTTTGAATGAGGAGGCCTACTTGAGCCTTAACTGCTATTTGCTCCCTTTTTGATGCTATTTGTTATTGCCTGTTGCCTAGCTTTTTATCCTTTTAAAATTTTGAAAAGCCCCAACTTCCTTCCCTTTAGGATTAGTAGTCCTATATGCCTCCGGGACTGATAGGATTAGGACGGGTAATAGCATGCAATAAGTAACAATATCATTCCGCGCTTAATACCTTAACAGGGTGGGAAGGGTAGACATAGATATGATGATCACACGATAACACCACGTGTATAATTGGTTACCGGGTGTTGCGTGGGGTGATCGATGCTATTTATAAACCTAGGACCCCCTTTCCCTTTTACACATTTTCGTTTATCGTTTAAATCTTTTCTTAAAATTTTTGCCCTTTTCACTTCCCCTCACATTTCCATTACTTGAAACCATTATATGAAAACCCCCCCGTATTTGCAATACTTGTTTGTTTACTTATTAAGTGAAGTCATAATTGTAGCATGGCCGGGAACCACACTAGTGGATCTTGAGGGGTGCCTAACACCTTCCCCTCGAGATAATTTCTAGCCCTTACCCGAACTCTGGTTTTCCAACTCAAAACCCTTAGTGTCCTAATGCACTTAATCATTAGGTGGCGACTCTTCAATTCCAAAATCCAAATCCCAAAAGGGAATAGAGTTGTCCTCCCAAATGTCGTAAACCCAATTTTGCCTTAAAAAAAAGGGGGGCGTCGACAGCATGGCGACTCTGCTGGGGATTTCTTTAGGCTTTTACCACTTCATGTTATGTGTGACCTTACTGCTTCTTTACTGCTTTCTTTAATGTCTTTATTCGAAACTGACTTGGCTTTTTTTTGTTGTTTCGTTTTATTTAACGCTTCCATTTACTGTTTTCCTTCAATGCCATTGTAATTTTTGAGCAATTATTGTAATCATTATGAACGTGAAAATACGTGACAATTTGTTTCATTTTTGTATCTGCATCTTCGACATCATATTCCACTCGTGCCAAACAAATACCATAGCAATGCTTATAATGAGTTTTTGCACTTTTCCGATATTATTACCCCCTAAATTTGGCAAAGGCGTATTTGCGGTAAAACTAGTCGATCAGCGGTGCAGTTGACGGTTCCGTGCCTTTCCCTCTTGAGTTGTCCGCTCAAGGGTACCGGTATAATACCCCATAGAAACCTTATTCTATTTAATTGTTCATGCATCACTGTCAAACCTAGCCGAGTCAGTTATGCTGTCCATATAATGACTCTTTAAGATAGCTTTGTCCAAAGTCTACTGGGTTTCCTGGGAACCCAAACGGACAACACCATATTCTGTGCATTTATTTGGAGAACTAAATGCCATTATGCTAATTATTGATTTAAATAGTCGAGTCCGATGGGGTTAAGGAACTAACAACTTGTTTTGCAGAAAATGAGGTACGAAATCCCCAGATTCGACATGGTAACAAACATTCACCCAAGGTTGTTAAGATGGTGGGAAGACCTTCATTCTAATGACCGCACTCTCGCCCGCAAATATTTGGGGAATTTACCCTCTCTTTTGGAGATCCAGCGTGACAACAAAATCATAGAGGCTGCGACCATATTCTGGGACAGTGATAGATTGGTGTTTCACTTCAGGTATCTTGAAATGACACCTCTGCTCAAGGAAATAGGAAGGTTAGTATGTATTCCTTGGGAGACTCCAGGTTTGCTTATGCCAGGAAATCGCAAGGGTAGGGGATTCCTCAAGATAATGGGACTGAAGAAAAACCCAGACCTGAATTTTTTGAAGGATTCTTACATTCTTTTCGTCTACCCGTACGAGAGGTACGTCCATATCAAGTCCTACCATACCTACCCAGATGAATTCGCCCTCACCTCATTGGGGCATATTCATAGGAGGGCCTTCATCTTTATGTTCTGATTTTTGGGAATGATAGTGTTTCCTATGAAGAAGGCTAGGATCCATACCAGACTAGCCATGGTCACCAAGACGATAATGGAAGGGATTGGAGGGCAGCCTTTCAGCATAGTGCCCATGATTGTTGCTGAGATCTACCGAGCCTTGGAGAACTATCAACGAGGGGCCAATCACTTCGAGGGTTGCAACTTACTACTTTAACTCTGGCTTGTAGAACATCTCCAAAAGGGTCAATACCGTCAAGAGCTTCCGCGAAGGCCGTGGAATGATCATATAGCCTTCTACCATCCCAAGGGAATGAACTATATTCCTAACATGTTTGCTCAGCCGGAAGACGCTAGAGGGTGGGTAGAGTTGTTTGAAAATCTGAAAGAAGACAAGGTACAGTGGATGTTCGAATAGTTCCCCACTGGAGAGTTTATCATCCGCTCTTGGGATGCTCCATTCCTTATACTCATTGGTCTGAGGGGAACTTATCCCTATGTTCCTCTCCGAGTCATGAAGCAGGCATGGAGAAAGCAGGTCATACCAAAGGTTGAAAAGATGAGTCGTTTCAGGACTAATTTCCAAGACGACGATAGCCCGTACAAATGTCAAGCTCAACACATGTGGAATAACAAAAATCATCCTGGAAAACGGTTCCATAGATCCTGACAGATACCATGCCGGTTATACCCCATACTATCTAGATTGGTTAGAGGAAGATCATGCTGGGTTAGGATAGCCCGGGTCTATTCGAGGTCACAGGGTCATCGATGAGAGGGCTAAAATCCAAGTCAAATACAACCAACTACACAAGAGAATCAGGGAGTGCGAGAGTGAACATCAGGAAATTCAAGAAGCAAATCAGAAGTTGATTGAGGAATGGAAAGATATGGCTGTCAGTGCCAACAAACAACTAGGGTACTTGGAGCGAGGTTTGGTAGATCTGGAAGGGAAATTCATCCAGAGGATCGAGAATTGCCAAAACGCTGAGCGAAATGAAGGAGGACATTTGGCTAGGGCTTATCTGCTACTGGGACTGCATGAGTTGGTGAAGCTGTTCGATAGAGCAAAAGATGCCGAGTCTGGGGAAGGTCCTTCTGGGACCAAGTAGTTAGGAATCTCTTTCGCTTTAAAATGTAATAAGGCCAAAGGCAATTAGTGACATTTTTACTTTGTGCAATTTTAGTGTCGTTTTGGGATTCGTCTTATTTTTATCAATAAAATGAGGCATTTAGTATTATAAGTTCTCCAAATCAACTTGTCGCTAGGCCTACCTCAGGCATAACGAGGCACCCAATCTAGGACACGATTTATATCCTTGCACTATGTGTTTAAATATTGCAACATTTTTCCTCATAATCCGTACTAACTTATTACCTTTTGTTTTATTTTGTTTTATTCCCCTCCCCAAAAGGTTAGTTCGTACAATCTGGCATCATTATCCTACTCCACAAGATCCAATTGCCCTCTACCTCCTCCTCCTCCAAGTCCTATCAGAAACAAGAACAAGGCAAAAATGGAAGACTTGAGCAACGCCAGGAAGGAGAACTCGGTTGAAAGGGTAGAGGTTCCTCAGGGTGTTCAGGTGTCCAAAGAGAGTGCCGCCCTACTCGAACAGAAGTTACTGAAATTTCAAGAAGAACTGGACCAAGTACGGAACTTGGCAAGCTTGTCATTCTCACTCACGACCCCAGAAGTCAACTTTCCCAATGCTCAAAATCCTATACCTCCACAGAACATCCCGAAACCACAGAAACAACCCGCTCCCTATCAAAATTGCAACGCCTGTCACACTTCCAACAAAACCCCCTTTCTCATTCCTGAACCACTAAATGATCATCCCCATCACACCCCCATCTACGTGGAAACCATGCTACAATACACTCAACCTATTTCAAACACACCTGAGTCTGATGACAAAGACTCTCTTATCAAGAACTTGGCTGCAGAACTCAAGAAACTTATCAAGTCCAGGGTGTTGAAGGAAACAAAGGTATTGAAGGGTTGAATTATGAGGACCTTTGCATCCATCCAGATGTTGAACTCCTGGAGGGGTACAAACCTCCCAAGTTCGAAATGTTTGATGGCATAGGAGATCCCAGAGTCCATTTGAGGACATACTGCGATAAGTTAGTCGGAGTTGGGAGAGATGAAAAGATTCACATGAAGCTCTTCATGAGAAGTTTGAAAGGTGATGCGCTATCTTGGTACATTAGCCAAGATCCCAAGAAGTGGAAAAATTGGGTCGGTATGGCATCCGATTTCATGGACAGGTTGAGATTCAATATCGAGAATGCACCGGATGTATTCTACATCCAGAATTTGAAGAAGAAACCTACAGAAACTTTCTACGAGTATGCTACTCATTGGAGGTCAGAGGCTGCTAAGGTTAGGCCAGCCTTAGAAGAAGAACATATGAACAGGTTTTTCGTTCGGGCTCAAGTCCCCTAATATTATGAGAGGCTGATGCTGACCGAGGGCCATAAATTTTCTGACATTATCAAGTTAAGAGAAAGAATTGAAGAAGGTATTAAAAGCGGTATGGTCACTAATTTTGAAGCACTTCAGGCCACCAACAAAGCCCTACAATCTGGTGTCACATCCAAGGAAAAGGATGTGAATGCTGTGATGGTTGCGCAGAGAACCAAGTCCCCGGTAAAATACCAAGCTTACCCGGTACCTCCTCACACATATCAACCTATCCCTAATTACCAAGCACCTCCGCCCTCTTACCAAATTCCACCACCCACATATTAACCTACCTCACCAAGATATTCCCAACCCGCACCCATTTACCAAGCCTATAATAATTAGCCTTCTCACTATTAATCACCTCCTACCCGCTAAAACTTCCCCAGGCCATGCCCTAACTTCGACCGTAGACCTCCCAAGCAATACACTGCCATCGTCGAACCGATCGACCAGCTATATGAAAGGCTCAAAGATGCTGGTTACGTCACCCCCATCCCTGCCATAACTCCAGAAAATCCTTCCCAATGGGTCAATCCGAACAAAACCTGTGCATACCATTCCAGCATGAAGGGGCATACCATTGATGAATGACGATTTCTGAAGGACAAAATCCAAGCTTTAATTGAAAATAAGATTACCATGGCAAATGAGCCTGCTCCTAATGTTCGCAACAACCCTCTTCCTGGCCACAAGGGCGGAAGCATTCACATGATAGAGATAGGAGATGATTGGGACCCTGAAGGGTCGATCAGGTTGATTACTGAAGGTGACAAGCCAAAGAAACCAATAGTCACACTTAACCCGATTGTTGTCTATATTCAGCCTTCTAAAGATGCTGAAGTAAACGTGTCCATACCACTCAATCTTGAAGCACCTCTCCCGCAAAGGTGCCAAGACCAATTGAGATTGAGTTTGGGTCTCCAAAGGCACATGTACCATTTGAAGTTACTGTGTTACCTCCTAGAACGAGGGTGCCCATTCCTGTAGCAATGTCAGCCATAACACCATTCCATGCGAAGACTGTCCCCTAGGACTACACAGCCGAGGCAAGAAGGAAAGGGAAAGCCAAATCTGGAGAAGCAACTACAGCACAAGGTATGACCCGAACTGGCAGGATTTATACCCCAGAGCATTTAGCTGAACCAAGCAAGCAGACCGCTGGACAGCCTGTTAAAACTGGGCCCGATGATCTTTGGAGGAAGATACAAGCAAAAGAGTACTCAGTCATTGATCAACTGAATAAAACACCAGCACAGATCTCTATCCTAGCTCTTCTGCAAAGCTCCGATGTACATAAGAATGCCTTATTTGAAGATACTGAGTGAGGCGTACGTACCCAGCAATATAACTGGAGGAGAAATGTCAAACATGGTAGGACAAGTATTGGAGAGTCACAAAATCACCTTCCATGAACATGAGCTGCCACCTGAAGGGCTGAGCCACAACAAGGCATTGCACATCACTGTGCAATACAAAGATCATTTTATCACCAGGATTTTGATCGACGGAGGGTCCAACCTCAATATTTGTCCGTTGGTAACTCTCAGAACGTTGGGAAAGAGCTTGCATGAGATCAAAGATAGGGCCATCAATGTCAAAGCTTTCGATGGATCTCAAAGGTCCACCATTGGGGAAATCAGTTTATGTCTGCAAATGGGACTGACTTGGTTCGACGTTGATTTTTGAGTGATAGAAATCCCAGCATCTTACAACTTACTGTTGGGACGACCTTGTATCCACACCACTGGAGCTGTAGCATCAACCCTGCACTAGGCAGTGAAGTTCGAGTAGAATCACCAAGAGGTGATTATTCATGGCGACGATGGCCATCCCATATACAGTCGCCAGACCATCCCAGTGATCAGAGGAAGGAGAAAGATAGGTTGGGGAAACTTACCATCACATTGAGAGAGTCAACTCCATGGACAAGGATAAATGGTGGGATAACAAGATCGAAAGTATACTAAATTGGAGCGAGTATGAACCTGGCAAAGGACTCGGCAAGAACCTCCAAGGAATTACTAAGCCTATTAAACTGAAGAAGCATGGTACCACATTTGGTTTGGGATACGAGTACACTTGGAAGGAGTTCAAGGAATGGTCGCCACCCTGACACGGTCCTTACTATCAACTGGAGCACCCGATACCTCGCCTGGAGTAGACTTTCCAGCCGGCAGACATCAAATATGGGTCAGAAGAAGAGGAAGCATTAGCAGCAATGAGGAATTTGTTCTTGGAAGATGACAATATGGACTATCATGTCATTTTTGAGGAGGAAGGGGAGAAAGTCCCTTCCATACGAGCCATGAGCTGAGGAGCTCACCTCAACAACTGGTCCGTCCGAACCACTAAGGCCCGGAAGGCTTTGGGTTAGCAAGGCCGAACAAAGCACTATGCATTATCTTTTACCTTTTCTCTAGTTGATTTCCTTTCAGTATTATCTTTAAATTTTCAAAAGAGCTCCGATGTTCAAAACAATTTTGGAATTTATCAAAGTATTTCAGTTTTTTATAAATCCCGCTCTTATTGTTTTCTCTATCATTTACTTTATTTACACAATATTACTATTACTTATATTGATGAATCAACGAACGTGACATGCGACGAGATAATGCAACAAACGGATACAGACTTAGAAGAGGATGAAATACCAGAAGAGGTCATTAAAGAGGTTGAGGACTTTGAGAATAGGCCTTAGTCTAATTTAGACGAAACTGAGGTTGTCAACTTGGGGGATACGGAGAATGTCAAGGAAACGCGCATCAGTGTGACCATCAGAAAAGGAAGAGTACATGGAGTTCTTAAAGGAATATAAGGACATATTCGCCTGGTCGTATGATGATATGACCGGTCTTAGTACATATATTGTAGCTCACAAACTGCCAACAGATCCGTCGTGTCTGTCGGTAAAACAGAAGCTCAGGAAGTTCAAGCCAGACATGAGTTTGAAAATCAAGGAGGAAGTCACAAAACAAGTCAAAGCCAAGGTCCTCAGAGTAGTGGAGTATCCAATATGGTTGGCCAATATTGTGCCAGTGCCAAAGAAGGAAAGGTCAGAGTTTGTCTCGACTATCGGGACCTCAACCGGTCCAGTCCGAAAGACGACTTTACCTTACCAAACATACACATCCTAATTGAAAACTGCGCCAAGAATGAATTGCAGTCATTCGTCGATTATTTTGCTGGGTACCATCAAATATGGATGGACGAAGAAGACGCGGAGAAAATAGCCTTCATTATACCATGGTGGATGTATTGTTACAAGATGATTCCATTTGGGTTAAAGAATGCAGGGGCCACCTACATGAGGGCCATGACTATTATTTTCCATGACATGATACATAAAGAGATCGATGTATATGTAGAAAAAGTTATCATCAAATCCAAGAAAGCCACTGACCACATGGAAGATCTGAAGAAGTTCTTCAACAGGTTGAGAAGGTACAACTTGAAGCCGAATCCCGCCAAATGTGCATTCGGGGTTCCTACCAAAAAATTGCTTGAGTTCATCGTAAGTCGACGAGGAATAGAAATGGATCCGTCAAAGGTTAAGGCCATTCAAGAATTGCCACCGCCAAAGAATAAGAAATAGGTTATAAGTTTCTTAGGGAGACTCAACTACATCAGCCGATTCATAGCTCAATCCACGGTCATTTGTGAGCCCATCTTTAAGATGTTGAAGAAAGATGCTGCTGCTAAATGGACTGATGACTATCAGAAAGTTTTCGATAGAATCAAGGAATACCTGTCAACACCGCCAGTTTTAGTCCCGCCCGAACCAGGTAGACCCCTATTGCTCTACCTTGCAGTATTTGACGGGGCATTCGGTTGTGTATATCAAGTTGATGATGAATCAGAAGGGAAATTAGATAGATGGAATAGCTTGATAGTAGACCGAATCAGTATGGTAAAAATATGGTTGATTCTTCGTCTGTGTTATCGGTAATGAGCTTTTACAGGTATCGCGCAGCAAGGCTCTTGAGTTCTGACAGCTTGCTTAGCTTTGTTTGGATAGAAGGATTCAGTCCTGGTAGATTAGCTTGTGCGAATGGAATTGGGAGAGATTTCTTGTTGGGTTTTACCGTGGTTTGGAGATGGATATATTTTCTATGGGTATGCGAAGCATGGAATGTGTAATGATTCCTCTTCTAGATGGGATTGACGGAGGGTATTGGCTAGATGAGTAACAGTTCAGTTCTGAAAAGAAGTTCATAAAATTCTTAGGCAACGGGTAACCTCAGGTAATCAAGGGAATGGTACTGCTAAATGGAGGTGATTTGACGAGAGTACATGTCTCGAAAGAAGGGTAATTTGATTTGATGGATGATACTTCAGTAGTATTGCGGCACTTTCTTGCTAGATCGACTGCTGATATCTGAGTTTGTTTGATGGCACAGAGGAATTTTAGAACATCTTTCGTGGAATGATTGGGTACTTAAGGTGTGATATGTATTTATACGGCGGAGTTTAGGATCAGGTATAGTGATTCGTGAGCTATATGGAGTTGGGGACTGAGAGTTCTCATGTTCAGGCTATGCATTGGTTGTAGATCGTGTGTATCGGCACCGTTTAGCGGTTATTGAGAATTGGAGGTCTGAGTGGATCTTTCTTTGCTTCGTAGGTTAAATTTTGGATATGATATTGGGGTGTAGACTGGTTGTCCCAGTGTTAGGTTATTCTAGACTATTGTGCTATGGGCCATGCCGGAAAATGCCACAGGTTTTGTGGCGAGGTGCATCGGATTATGTTCTAGCAGAGTGGTTTGTATTCCAAGGACCAGCGGACGACTGGGAAGGATTGCTTTTCTTAATTGGGCCTTCATGGCGAATGTCAGTGCAGAGGTTCCAACCATTGATTCAGTTCCAGTATTGAGTGACTTTTTTTCCTGATACGTTTCTTGTGGCCGGGTATGTCACCGGGCGAGATGGTGGATTTCAGTATTTATTTGGTGCCGGGCACCGTATCGTACGTCTCCGGCAGGAGTTATGGTAGTGGAAAGAGCAACTTCAGGCTTCTTGGAATTGAGTTCGTCGGCAGGCTGATGTGGCTACGTATCTAGCTTGAGTTAGCTCGGTTGGACCCAAGTGGTATTGTTGGGGGATAGGTTGATTCGATCGTTATTGAACTTGTTAGTGATTTGGGGAGATCTATGAGTCGCTTCCTGTGCTGTGAGACGTTAAGATTTGTTGGATATGGGCTCATGTGGCGTGGTTCTATTGAGGATTCATAGAGAAAGTCGAACGGGAAGAGTAATTGAGTGTTGCTTGGTAAATGGAGTATTGGTTATGAAGGTTGCGTGTCATATGTTATTTGTGTCTCCGTGATTGTAATGAATTGCTTTGGTTTCAGACATCAAATTTTGCGTGGCTGTCGATTTTGAGCATAGCGACTTGAGGTGCTTCAGGTGCAACAGAGTTTGGGTAGGATCGCGCATTGTAGCAAGGCTACGTAGGGTTATGACCTTTCGAGGTAGATTCAGGTGTTCTATCTCTATGATGTGATACGGGGTCTCAGCCTTGTGTTGTGATGATACTGATGGACTTGATTTACAGCTCTTTCGTTTGGGTCATTTTTCATGATTTGAGTATGTTCAGACCGTTTCTTATTGGTGCGTGTATTATACAAGTTGTGGCGTAGGTCTGTATTGAGGTGTCATATCACCATAGTGGTGTGTTGGATTCGAGATGACCGTTGGGGCTACTAATGAGTACGAACGGGTTTGATTTCAGCTTGTTGGAAGGATAATATCGAGGTTCGGCATGGAATCTGTTGTGGTGTTAGTCAAAAAGGAAGTGACTTCATGAGTGGTTGACTTGAGAAATGGTTACGGTTTATTGCGTGTTTCATTTATCATTGGCAGTATATGAAAGTGTTGGAATAAGACTTTAGCTGATAAAAGGTCTTCTATCGGTATTTGGTTATTGTGGGCAACTGCTATGAATAGAAGCAACCGTTTCGAGTGTTTGGATTATGTGGTATATCATATGATTTCAACTGAGGTTGCAGGTATGTGTTATTATAGCTGGTACGGGCTTATTCTGGGTATAGATGTGAGGTTCTGGTCTTGTGTATGATTTCGGAAAGTGCAATGTGGTTCTACGGTTTATGGTTTAGATGGACTGTGAAATTTCAGCTATATTGTGTGGTCGGACCTATGCGAGATGGGGTGACGAGGGATCACCCCGGATATATGCTTGGTAAGGTCATTCAGTTATTGGGATTGTAGACGTGTGATTTTTGACCCACCCCAAGATTTTTTACATTTTTTAGCGTAAATATTTAATTTAGGTCTAATATAGTTATTTTAGCTAATTTTAACTCTTTTACTTTATTTTCGTCACAAAATAAAATAAAAAAATTAAAATTACCAAAAAAATATATATATAAATTTTAGTTTATGTATTTCTCATAAACTTGAAAAATACAAAAATAGCACCTTATTTTTAATCTTTACATAATTTCGAAAATTACAAAAAAATAGTTTCATTAATATTTTGTAGTTATTTTAATCTTTTAAAAATACAAAAATAGTACTTTATATTTTTATCTTTATATAAAAATAAAAATTACAAAAAAATAGTTTCATTAATATTTTGTAGTTACTTTAATCTTGAAAAAATATAAAAATAGTTTTATTTTAACGGTCAGTCTTATTTTAATAGTTATTTTATTTAATTAAAATTAATTAATAAATAAGTTAGTATTTTTAGTCTCGTTCGCGGAGAAAGAATAAAACTTGGGTTTGAACAACCTATTTTAGGCCTAATTTTGGACCTAGCCCATAATTCATAGGCTCATATCTTTTAACCTAAATATAACCCCAAAAACCTAAAACCTATAAAAGAAGCTAACCCATACATTATACAAAGATCAGTCCTTTCTACACAAAATAAAAGACGTAGGCACACATTTGGAAGGGATAATTTTTTCCATAGGAAAAGGAACAAAACCAAATCCCTAAGAATAAGCTAAAAAGCCGAAATGGACAAAGGAATGAACCCCCTTCAAAAAACTTTCGGCCACTCCTCCACTATAGATTCTATTTTTATTATATATACACATTTACTATATAAAAATGAGACCCAGGCTTGAAAAGAGAAGGGCAGCCGCAATTCACAAAAAAGACCCTCCCCCATCAATCTCCTTCCTCAACAAAAAGAACGACAGCTTTCAGCCATGTAAAGCTTCCAAAACACCATTGTTTCTGCCCCAAAAACGCAGCCTAATCCCGCCGCAAAATGGCTGAACAAATCGGTCCAAAATCCCAGTCAAACACCTCATCTTTAACTCAAAAAAGCCATGAAAACACAGCTCGATAACCATCTATAAATTCGTCCAAAAACAGTCTCTAAATCTTCCAAACACAGCTCCAAAACGAGCTCAATCCCAGCCCCAAAGAGCTGCGAAATTTGCAGCGACACTCTGAAAAAGAGCAGCCAAAAACGTCACCCAAAATCCACCCAAATTAGCTGAAAATTCCAGCTCGAAAAGGCAGCAAAAACACCTTCAAACCCAGCAAAAACCAGCCATTAGATCACCGGTTTCGCAAGGTCAATCAAAGTGGCAAGTCGTAACTTTCCGTTCGTGGTTTTCGGAGCGGGTCTCGGTCGTGGCTTATTTGTACGAGAGTTTAGCAATCCTTTGCTCCTTATGTAGTGAAGATTATATTTCAGCTATTAAAAGGCCCGTTTCGATCATTTTCTTCACCTCCCCTGTTTTCATGTTCGCGACTAGCTCGACAAATTTGTAGATGGTTATTGATTTAACAAGTTCTATCATGCTTTCATTAGTCCTTCATTTGTTGGCTGCTAGATGTTGTTAGCTCTAAAATAAGCTCATGTTTAGTATTAATTTGTTAAGATTAAATTACTGTTTATTAGCATTACTAGATCTGGATAGTGAAGGATTTTTGTATGGTATTAGCTCGATTGGGTCTGTGTTGGATGTTGTTTCGTTTTCTCTTGATCTGATTTAGTTGGGGTATGTTCTGGTTTTAAATTTCACCATAAGAGCATTGTTCTCTCAAACCTCTCTTTCTCCTGAAATGTCTAAGGAACTTGGTTTGATCTCCAGCTTTCTCTTTATAGGAAGAATATCCTGTTAGCTTCATTATTAGATTAATAAAATATGAAGTTTATTTGGTTGAGTTAGCTGGAAAGGTTTTGGGATTAAGAAATGAGTTTTAGACCTTTATGACTAGCGGATAGTAGGATACAAGGTTGGGCATTACTTTGGAAATTTGGGTCTTAAAATAATCTTTCAATATTAGGGACAATTG
Organism: Nicotiana glauca; assembly: GCA_026770625.1. Taxonomy (NCBI): domain Eukaryota; kingdom Viridiplantae; phylum Streptophyta; class Magnoliopsida; order Solanales; family Solanaceae; genus Nicotiana; species Nicotiana glauca. Next base: position 88,016 of record MU680982.1, on the reverse strand, counting down.
GGCTAATAGAATTAATCAACCAAAGGGGCCAACGGTTAGTTCGCATTAGTTTGCGAGTTTGATTTTTCAGAGATTATTTCTTATATCTGCATTTGTACTCATATGGGCATGAGTGTTTTTTATAAATTAACTTACCAATAGTTTAAAACTCCACTCTCGATCCATTAATAAAATTTATAACCTATGGCCCTCATGAGCTAATTTGGAAGCACTTAATTAGAATAATTCAAGGTCTGTAGTGCCAAACAAAAATTACAATTGCACGGCCCTCGTTTTAATTAATCTTATTTTGATCCTTAGAATTCGAGGCGTGTCATTTAGAAAATTTTCATGGCCCTCGCAAAGTCGCAAACGCGCAACTGCTCTAGGCGCGTTAGTTAAATAATTTACTTTCTTAAACCCGGGTGCACATTTATGTGACCGAAATCCAGATCTCAACGGAGTCGAAATGTGTCGATAACCACGGGTACATTGATGTGATGTGGTTCGAGATACATTTTCACAACGTTACAATTCTTTGTTAAAATAATAATAATAATAATAAAAGTGGTTAAAGTTAAAATTTGCACATAAGATAAAAGCATGTTATTAAAATCAGATAATTAAGCCAAATATGACAGTTGAGCGACCGTGCTAGAACCACGGAATTCGGGAATGCCTAACACCTTCTCCCGGGTTAACAGAATTCCTTATCCGGATTTCTGGTTCGTAGACTATAATGCGGATCAACTTTTTTCTCGATTCGGGATTCAAACCGGTGACTTGGGACACCATAAATCTCTCAAGTGGCGACTCCATTTTCTCAATAATCAAATCCCGTTTCGATTGTCCTTTAATTGAAAAAACTCCCTTTACCACGCCCCTTCGCGGGGTGCGGTAGTGCCAAAAGGAGGTGTGACAGGGATTGCTTCTAGTACAACTTTGGGTACGCTCGAGGACGAGCATTGGTTTAAGTTGGGGAGAATGTTACGACCTGACCCGTCGTCTCATGAGTTACAACTCCGTTTCCCCTATTTTACGCTTCTTCATGTTTCGTTATCGGTATGTGGTGTGTTAGAGTTGATTTGGATTGGTTTTGATAAGAAATGAGACACTTAGTCTCTTTAAGGAAGGCTTAAGTTTGAAAAGTCAACCAGACGTTGACTTATGAGTTAGTAGGCTCGGATGTGATTTCCGGTGATTCGGTTAGCTTCGGGAAGTGATTTGTGACTTAGGAGTGCGATCGAAATTTATTTTGGAGGTCCGGAGTAGAATTAGGCTTGAATTGGCGAAGTTACTATTTTGGCGAATTCCGGTTGATAGGTGAGATTTTCATCCGAGGGTCGGAATGGAATTCCGAGAGTTGCAGTATCTTCGTTAGGTGATTTTGGTTATGTGTGCAAACTTTCAGGTCATTCGGACGTCGTTGGTCGGGTTTTTGATTGAATGCATGTTTCAGAAGTTTTTGAAGAAACTTAGGCTTGGATTTGAAGTGATTTGATGGTTTTAGTGTTAATAGTGGTGTTTTTATGATTGGAACAAGTTTGAATAATGTTTTAGGTCATATTGGTATTTTTGGTTGAGGTCCCGGGGGCCTCGGGGTGATTTCAGATGGTTAGCGGGAAGTTTTGAACTTGTGAAAAGGGAAAAGTGTTGCTGCTTTTGGTATTTCCGCTTCTGCGGAATTTGGACCGCAGAAGCGAGGCCGCTTAAGAGATGGATTGACCGCAAAAGCGGTGAGGAGGCCTGGGCGCCTGGTTCGGCAGAAGCGATTGTGTAGCCGCAGAAGTGAAATCGCTTATGCGATGTGGTGACCACAGAAGTGGTTTGGTTCGAGAGTGGAATTTCCGCAAAAGCGGAAGAAAAGCGCAGAAGCGGTTCCGCAGAAGCGGGAAGGGGACCGCATAAGCGAAAGTGTTGGGCTGAATATTAAATATTTCCTCCGCAAGTTAGGTATTATTTTCTTCCATTGTTGAGCATCTTGAGAGCTTTTTGGGAGCAATAGAAGAGGGTTTCGACTGGAGTTTATTGGAGGTAATATTTTGAGTTAGAAACATGATTATTACGTGAAATTAACCTAGAAATTCATGGAATTAAACCAAAAATTGATGAACTAGGCTTGAGTTTTTGATATTTCAAATTGAGATTTGATTGGTAATTTGAGCTCGGATTTGGGAGTTCTTGGTATGTATGAACTCCCGGCGAGACAAGGAATCCGGTAATGTAAGTTTTGTAATTTTTCGAGAAGTGGGCCGGGGGCTCGGGTTTTGCTAGTTTCGAGATTTTTGCTGTATTTCGATTGTTTTCGATTGGGTATTGTTCTATTGGCATATTGTGATGTATTCGCTCTAATTTTGGTTAGATTCGACGCGTGTGGAGGCCGATTTGAGGGGCAAAGGCGTCACAAGCGAGGGATTTCACCGGTTCGAGGTGAGTAGTGATTGTAAATGATATCCTGAGGGTTTGGAACCCCGAATTTGCACCCATAGTGCTATATTGAGGTGACTTGAACGCCGTATAGAGAGCGTGGGGTAGAGCACCATTGGGGTTTGTGACTTGGTCCGCCCCGGTTGTTGATTTTACCGCGTATTCTACTATGACTTGTTGTTTTTCACTATGACTTAGGCTTGTTGCCATACTTGGGGTTTATTGCCGACTGTTTGAACTCCTTGTGAGCTATCATCACTGTTTTTCTCACTATTTGAAATATTATTTGAACTCAGTCCATTTGAATTACACTGTTTCATGAACTCAGCTATATTTTTACTCAACCTTGAGTTTTTAACTGACATTTGAACTATTGTTTGAGCTGAGCATTATTGTTTTTGCTGATCCCCGGGGGGCTTATGATTATTTTTGGACTTATTGAGGCCGAGGGCCATGTGTGAGGATATGTTGAGTGATGTGAGGAGGCTTTTCGGCCTCGAGTGTATTGAGAGGAGGCTTTCAGGCCTCGAGTGTATTGTGAAGAGGCTTTTAGGCCTCGAGTGTATTGTGAGGAGGATTTCAGGCCTCGAGTGTATTGTGAGGAGGCTTTCAGGCTTCGAGTGTATTGTGAGGAGGCTTTCAGGCCTCGAGTTTATTGTGAGAAGGCTTTCAGGCCTCATGTTGATATGTACAGGCTTTTAGGCCTTATGATGATATAACGTTTGGGCTGTAGGAGCCCCTCCGGAGTCTGCACACCCACAGTGAGCGCGGGTACCCATATGATTGAGAGTGAGCCCGAGGGGCTGATGTTGTACTGTGTGACTGATACTGAGCCCGAGGGGCTGATGCTGTTCTGAGTGATGTGATACTGAGACCGAAGGGATGATACTGTCTTGAGCGATTGATATTGAGCCCGAGGGGCTGGTACTGTTTTGAGTTGTGCCCGAGGGGCGAACTTTTATATGCTCATCTTGCATACTTATTTGCATTTTCACCTACTATACTGTGGTATTTGTGCCCGAGGGACGGATTTTCTGTGCTAATCAGCACTAACTATTTCGAACAATTTTCGTAACTATTGAAAAGACCATTTTCAAAAGAGATTTGAACTGAGCCGTAACATTTCTAAAAATTTCACTGATTTCACTATTTTCTCAGAGATTGTACCTAGCTTCTGTGTAGCATATTGGTTGCCTTACATGATTTCTTGCCACTAAGTTATTATTTACTTTTATTGCTCACTGAGTTGGAGTACTCACTTTACTCCCTGCACCTCGCGTGCTGTTGCAGGTATTGTTCACCCGGTAGCGGGTTATTAGCTGATTGAAGGTATTACTATTGTAGCTGAGCAAGGTGACCGCCAGCGTTCACGGCACCGGATTTCGTCTTTTGATTCCAGATTTTATTTTGTATATTATTGACCATGTAGCTGTGTTCAGACTTCTTTAGATGCTCATGACTTGTGACACCCCTGTCGGGTTGTGTTGGGTTGTAAATATCGGTTATTATTGTCGTTAAGTTGTATTTATCCATTCATGTATGTTTAATAATTGTTAAAGAGACGAATTGGGGTTAGTTGGCTGGCCTTGTTTTCACGAGAGGCGCCATCACGATCGGATTTGGAAATTGGGTCGTGACACAGTCATTCCCGTCGAGGTAGAAATTCCCTCCTTGAGGATCATAAAGGAAACAAAACTTGAAGATGCAGAATGGGTAAAGAGTCGCTATGAGCAGCTAGCCCTTATAGACGGGAAAAGAATGAATGCAGTTTGCCATGGTCAGTTGTATCAGAACAGAATATCCAGAGCTTTCAAAAAAAGAGTCAAGCCAAGGAAATTTACATCAGGGCAGCTGGTGTTGAAGATAATCTTCCCGCATCAAGATGAAGCCAAAGGGAAGTTCTCTCCTAACATGGTTCATCGTGTCCTAACGGTAGGAGCCCTCATACTCGGAGAAATGGATGGAGAAGTCTGGCCAAAGCCAATTAATTCAGATGCGGTCAAACGTTATTATGTATAACCATTATAATCTCAGTATGATGTAATTTGAACTACGCCTGACCCGATTCCCGTTTAAGAGGGGATACGTAGGCAACCCTATGGGTTCGGTCACAATTCAATAAAATTTTCATTTTCCCCCCGCTATTGGAAACTGGGGCAGAATTTTGAGGAGTACCCTCAAAATTCCGAAGTTGATCTTCAGCCATTTACCAATGCGTAGCCATCAGAAGCACCAACCTAGTAAACTAGGGCATAATTTTAAGAGGGGCCCTCAAAATTCTGGAGCAAAGGAGGTCGCAATGTCTCGAACCGCGTCACAACCATCGGTTCATCAAAAGAAGATCATTTTTTAAAAATTATGTATTTACATCATATTTTAAAATCATGCATGGTTACTGTCAAATTGCTTTGTTTAGCGATGCTACCCCAACCAAGGAACCAAGTAGGGGCCACAAGAAGACGAACTAACCTTCCCCCTTGACAAAACTCACGATTTTTCTTTGAATGCAGGCATCCCAAGACATAGAACTGTCAAATACGATTACATATTCATGTTCTGCAGGAGTACAACTCTCTGGATCATTGCTCACTTACAAGTGCTATCCGCACACGACATCCCCAGCAGCCACGATGACGATCAACTGTAAGCTATCGTCTTTCAGCTAAGAAATTTTATTACTCTTCACCTTTCTTTTCTCTGCATTGCATAAGGCTACCTTTCTTCCTTCCGAAGTTAAGCTCTGCCTCCATCCTGTATTTTCTCTACATTGCATAAGGATATTTTTCTGCCTTTCGAGAGAAAGCTTTGTCACCATCCTGTATTTTCTCTGCATTGCATAAGGCTACCTTTCTGCCTTCCAAGACTAAGCTCTGTCTCCATCTGCATTTCCTTCCATTGCATAAGGCTACCTTTCTGCCTTCCGAGAATAAGCTCTGTCTCCATCTGCATTTTTTTGCATCACATAAGGCTACCTTTCTACCTTCCGAGACTAAGCTTTGTCTCCATCTGCATTTCCTTGCATTGCATAAGGCTACCTTTCTGCCTTTCGAGACTAAGCTCTGTCTCCATCTGTATTTCTTTGCATTGCATAAGTCTACCTTTCTGCCTTCCGAGACTAAGCCTTGTATCCATCTGCATTTCCTTGCATTGCATAAGGCTACCTTTCTGCCTTCCGAGACTAAGCTCTGTCTCCATATGCATTTCTCTGCATTGCATAAGGCTACTTTTCTACCTTTCGAGGTTAAGCTCTACCTCCATCCTGCATTTCTCTGCACTGCATAAGACTACTTTTTTGCCTTCCGAGGTTAAGCTCTACCTCCATCCCGCATGCCTGAAATATTGCCAATTTCATTTAAGCATTTATATCGGCTGAAAGATCGCCAATTTTATTTAAATCTTGTACTGGTTGAAACATCACCAATTTTATCTTTCTACATCGGCTGAAATATCGCCATTTATATTTATACTTCGCATCGGCTGAAATATCGCCATTTTATCTATGCTTCACATCGGCTGAAATATCGCCACTTTATTTATACTTCTCATAGGCTGAAATATCGCCAAATCCTGCATTTGATGGGCTGAAAGATCGCCAAACTGTCCAAGGGCATCATTGTTCAGAGGCACCATTTCCATAGCCCGAGAACACCATGCCATGGCCTGAGGACCCTGCTTTTATCTTTTGCATATCATTATTCAAAGGCATCATAGTTTGTAGACACCATGTTCATAGCCCGAGAACATCATTTCATAGCCTGCGAATCCGTTATTATATGCTTCATGGCCCAAGACGTCATGTTCTAAGGACGTCATCCTACCCGTCCGAAGACAACATTCATGGTCCAACTGGAACTTGTATCATGTTTAAATTTATGCACGATATGTGCTCGTATTGCTTACTTGCAGGTACACCGGCTAGCAACGACCCTCTTAGCAGGAGCGATCCCACTTCGGTTCCCGTAGCCTGTCGACTTCAACTACCTTTCTCAAACTAAACATCGCGTCCGTTCTTTTCAAAACCTCCATCGGCATATTTCGTCTATGAATTCTGAACTACATATAGTCTGATTCCTGTAAAACCAGGGATATGTAAGCATCTCTGGAGCCAGAGCTCGGTCAAAACTTTGCAAATCATTTCTTCCAGTCAAAATTGGCCATTATATCTTTATCCGACAACTCTTTCATCCTTCCCGATTAAAGAGTGGCAGCTGTTGATACCCAATTTTTCCCTATATAATTTTTATATACAAAGTAGCATATATATGCATATATAAGCATAGCTAAGTGTTTTGGTATTTTTCTAATTTTTTTAAAGACTTTTAAGAGCAATTTGTTGTCCATTTTTATACAAAAATCAGTAATTATTCCCAGAAATATCAATTTTGGTGCATAATTTGTTTTATTCTCATATTTACACCAAAATATAATTAAGGTGATTTTTGTATATTTTTACAAATTTATTTGGTATTCTAAAAGCTAAATTGCAAACAATTGCGATTATAGCCTATCTTACGATTAATAATATTTTATAACTATAAATTGGTTCCAAAATTTTTAAATTAATATATGTATATTATTAATTAGTTCAGTGCTTTTAATTTGCTTTTAAAATCATTTTACTATTTTTTATAAAATAAAAGGGAAAACTGGCTATTTAACACTTAGCCTCTTTTTATTAAAATTATAGCCTATTCATATTTCAATTTAAACCTCCAATTACCCAACCCAATTTATTATTTTTATCCGACCCCTTAACCCATTTTTCAAACATATCCGGATTTTCTTTTAACCTGGCCGTTGATCATTTTGATCGACGGCTCTGATTCACCCTTTCCTTTTTTAATCTACCAACACCCCTTAACCCTAAATCACTTTTCCTAACCAGCCACCTCTGAATTCCCTTCATCTCCTAATCCTCTCTCAACCTCTCTCAGAAACCCTAGCCGCCGCCTTCAATCACCACCTAAAATCGACCAAATCCATGGCTTCCAAAGCCATTGATGGCATGTATCTACCTCTTGTGACTCCTACACGCCTGATTACCATGGTTTCAGGGTCAAACCTTGAAGAGTCTTGGCTTAGATCTTCACCGATTTGAGGTTTTCGGCCATCTCCGGCCATGCTCCGGCATATCCTAGTCTCCAGAGTCTGATACCGACTTTATCCGACTTAGATCAGATCTTTTTAAAGCCTTTCTCATCCTAGGGTTCTCTTGAAACCCTAGCTATTCAAGGTTTATTCTCCGATTCTTTTAGATCTGTTATGTATTTGTGCTATGCGTGAGTTCCTGAACGATTTCCCTAAATTTTCTCTTGAAAATTGCTTTCAAAACCCTTCTTTGCCGATTTAGGGTTTCTGGAAAATATTCACATGTTTTACAATCTTCTCTTCCTTATTATTTGTATTGTTTCTATTACTGTATTCTTATACTTGTTCTATTATGTTCTTGTGTGTTCCTATAATGAGTTTCATGCTCCGTGATTGAATGCTTTTACTGTGTTTTCTATGCTATGGCTCTCGCCTGCTTTTGTTTTCACCATGTTCTTCTTCTACTGTTTCTTATACTGTCAATTGTTCTTTCACTATGCCTCGTAACTAGTTGCTTCACTATGTTTGCTTTGATCTTTCTACTTGTTTGCATTCTTTCTCATGAGCTTCTGTAAAAAGACACTAAGCCTGTTTGACTATTTGCCTCTCCATCTCTGTGTTCGATTCAAGGTGGAAACCCTAGAATTTGGGATTCCGCCAAGGATTCAATTATGTAGGTTATAGTTCTATTCTTTTAAGAACCCTAGCTCTCTACTAAACTCTCCTGTATGGGATTCTTTCCACTGATTTTACAAGGTCATGCTTCATGTTTAAGCCTGCCTGTGTGCCTTTATATGTGTATTGAATCCTTCTTTTAAAAAGATTTCAACTAGTGATTGAATCAGAATCATTTCTCTTTGGGGTTTTAATTGATTGTTACTGATTTTCCTTGTGTAAAACCTTTTCCTTCACCTTTTCTGACTGGGTTCATTCATACCAAACATTTTGGACTTGTGATTTCTTGGCTGTTAATTGATTCTCTTTCCTTAATTATACAACCATGTATTTTCAGAAACCTTGTCCTTAAATAACCCTTATGTATTCACCCTCAATTACGTGCTTTGCACAAAGAGTTTGATTAATTTATTTCCTTAGTTAGTTTATACCCGTTTGAATCGCTTAATTAGGGGAGTTTTATGTGATTGATTGAAAATCAGACTTCAATTATTTTCTTACCTTTTTTTGTCATAACTTCCACACTATAAATACCCCAAGTCTTTACACAATAGACAAGGTCTTCTGACCGACAAAAACATTCTTAGTTTTCTGAACTCTCTTATCTGCACTTTGGCTTTCACAAAGATTGCTGCTTTCTTTTGACTGTCTCTTTTAAAATTGGTATGTCCCAATTTTGATTCTAGCATCACCCCCAATGTGTTTATTTACAAGATTTTACATCCATGTCTACTCTACTGTTGTGTAAACTTCAAACTTTTAAAATAGTATGTTTATATCTGTTGCTGCAATGAATCCCTATCCCCTACCCCCTTTTATGTGCTTGAGCTATAGTTTTAAGACATGGCAATATACAGGTTATTGTCCATGGATTAAAACTGGGTCCTTTGGATCCTAGCCTCTTTCAGTTTCCCCATACCCCATTCCCCTATGTGTACTGAGTTAAGGTCTAGCTTGACAGCATTCAAATTGCTTGTCCAGGGCTGAACCTGACATTCAATAGGTCCTAACTCACTAATTTATTAAGCTGACAGGCTGGTCAGGGGTGTGCCAGCATCCCAATTCCTGGGCATGACCACCAGCCTGCCTTAGCCTTACCTAATTCCCCTCTATTGCACTTACACTTACTCCTAGCCTCTAAGTTCTGGCCCCCTCCAATAAGCCTTGCCTTGGGACCTTGAGTTGCCTCTGAACTTGGACATTTGAGGGCTGGCCCTTCCACACTACACTATAATTTGACTCTGCAATGATATTTAGGGTGTAAGCATTGCCTGTGGTTCTTGAAGCCCCCTTGGAACTTTGATATATCCCAAATAAGAGAAAGGCTTTAAAAAATCTGATCCTGGAAGTTAGTTTATCTCATATTATTAGACTCTGAGTATGGATTAGGCTGATTAGATGTAGATGTAATTACTAATGTAATTTTACTTTCTTTCTGATTCATTTGGTCTGTAATAATTTTGTAATAACTATTGGGGTGGATAGTGAAATGGATGGGATTGAATGCATACAAAGGGGGTAGATATCATGTTTATAGGAATTAACTATTGAAATTTCGCATCTTATATAGATGTCATGTCTATATGGAAGTACTACGTCTAAAACTGCTGCATTTCATATAGATACCATGCTCATAGGTTTTGAGCATATTCGTGTAGTTAACTACTGAAATTCTGCACCTCATATAAATATCACGTTCATAGGATTTTCTTCATTTTCGTATAGATACCATGTCTATAGGTCTGCATATCATATAGATAATACGCCTATAGGGCTCCTGCATTTTTGCATATGCATCAGTCATTAGGCAAACTTGTTATAGGATTTAAATAACCAACTACATATAGATGACCTGCCTATAGGATCTCTGCATGACAATAACAGTGTTTAAAAAATCTGTAACGCCTAGAAAGCATGCCTATAAGAACTATCAACTAAATCAGAATCGCCACTTGTTCCTAAGTCTAAAATGAGTAGCAATTTTGTTTAACACTCGCAGAACTTATAACCTTGTAACTGGCCGGTCTTTTCCTGCAATCAGTTTACTCCTTTATCTCTGAACCAAATAGATATCATGCCTATAGGTCCTGTTTAACACATAGGCAAACGGTTAAGTAATTAATCAATTGTGTCAGTCTTTGACAACTACATCTAAGCAGGGCTAATCTGGACTCCCTATCTGGGAAATATGTGGTAAATCAACCTATCCTATGCCTTAATTTAATTCAGACCCAATCAGTATTTGCAAGTCATGCTAAACAATTTGCTACTTTGAACGAGGAGGCCTACTTGAGCCTTAACTGCTATTTGCTCCCTTTTCGATGCTATTTGTTATTGCCTGTCGCCTAGCTTTTTATCCTTTTAAAATTCTGAAAAGCACCAACTTCCTTCCTTTTAGAATTAGTAGTCCTATATGCCTCCGGGACTGATAGGATTGGGACGGGTAGTAGCATGCAATAAGTAACGATACCATTCCGCGCTTAATACCTTAACGGGATGGGAAGGGTAGACATGGATATGATGATCACGCGATAACACCACGTGTATAATTGGTTACCGGGTGTTGCGTGGGGTGATCCATGTTATTTATAAACCTAGAACCCCCTTTCTCTTTTACTCGTTTTCGTTTATTGTTTAAATATTTTCTTAAAATTTCTGCCCTTTTCACTTCCCCTCAAATTTCCATTACTTGCAACTATTATATGAAACCCCCCTCCCCCCGTATTTGCAATTCTTGTTTGTTTACTTATTAAATGAAGTCACAATTGTAGCATGGCCGGGAACCACATTAGTGGATCTTGAGGGGTGCCTAACACCTTCCCCTCGAGATAATTTCTAGCGCTTACCCGAACTATGGTTTTCCAACTCAAAACCCTTAGTGTCCTAATGCACTTAATCATTAGGTGGCGACTTTTTAATTCCAAAACCCAAATCCCAAAAGGGAATAGAGTTGTCCTCCAAAAGGTCGTAAACCCAATTTCGCTTTAGAAAAAGGGGCGGTCGACTATCTCGGAAAGGAAAAATAATCAATCAGCAACAATATCCCGGCAAGGGAACAATTTAAGTACTCTTTCTCTTTCTTTCACTTTTATTTCATATCTCACCTTACCACTTGAGCCAATGCTCCAAAGGGTTCAATCATTTCATATACTTTCACAATTGTAATATAACTTGAGCCAATGATCCTCGATGTTCATAGGTCACAATTTCCTTTCACGAGCTTTTCATAACAAATAGGAATCATAACCAAGGCAAGAGAAATACAACAAAATCAAGATATTCACAATTTAAAGACTCACGGTCATGCTAGACACCAACGTATAGATACTCGTCACCATGCTATACGTCATACTCGACAATTACCACATAGCAAATAGGACTCAACTCCTAATACCTCAAGCTAAGGTTAGACCAAACACTTACCTCAAACTTCCACGGCCAATTCAATCCTCAATAACCGCCTTTCCTTTCGAATTCGGCTCCAATTCAATTGTATCTATACATAAATGACTTCAATACATCAATAAATGATAAACAATGCGAACCAAATGCCTAATTATAGCTTTTCCATCATTTTTCCTATAAACTCAAAAATCGACCCCGGGCCTACTTGGTCAAAACACGAGGTTCGGACCAAAATCAAATCACCCATTCACCCAAGAGCCCGAATATATAATTTGTTTTCAAATTCGACCCCAAAACAAGGTCTAAATCAAGAAAAATAAAAAATGCCCTAACTCTACCCAAATCTCTAATTTTCTACCCTTAATCATATGTTTTAGGCCTAGAAATTCATTAGATGTCGATGAAAATGGAAGAAATGAGTTAGAGATTACTTTCCCCACGAGATTGTGGTGAAACAATGCTTCAAATATTACCCTAGAACTTTGGAGAAGAAAGAGTGTGTGAATTTTTATGAAAATACCCTTTGCATACTGTTTTTGGAACTTAAATTTACTGGCGGATATGTTCATCACTATCGCGATAAGCTCACCGTGTTCGTGATGAGTTAGGTCAGGCAAACCTTTGCGTTAGCGGAAGTCGGCTCGCATTCGCAAAGCTTTGGCTCCTCAAGCCTACGCGTTTGTGGACATAGTGTCGCGTTTGCGATGCACAAAATGGTCACTCTCCCTAGCCCAGGCATTAAGCCTTCATGTTCGTGATTCCAGGCCCGCATTCGCGAAGGGAGACCCCCCAAAGCTTCGCGTTCATGACCTGTTTTACGTATTTGTGTAGAAGGAATTTTCCTTCAGCAAGATTTACTCATCGCGTTCGCGTGGGTGCTCCCGCGAACGCGAAGAAGGAAATGCTAGAAATCCAATAGCTGAAAACCTGTAATTTTTCTTAAGTTCAAAACTTCCCGAAACACATCTAAAACACACCCGAGCCCTCGGGGCTCCTAATCAAACATACATACAAACTCAACGACATCATACGAACTTATTCGTTCTATCAAATCGCCAAACAACCTCGATAACAATGAATCAAACCTCAAAAATCAAGAACTTTTCTTAAACTTCATCAAGTATGAAATTTAGCAATTTAGGTCTGAATCACGTCAAACGGACTCCGTTTTCAACCAAACTTTACATAAATGACTTAAACCATATATAAGACATGTACCGAGCGCCGGAACCAAAATACGGGCCTGATACCAACATGCTTTGATCAGATTTCATTTCAAATTTCCTTAAAAATTTTCAGAAAACAATTTCCTTTAAAAATTCATTTCTCGGGCTTGGGACCTTGGAATTTGATTCCGGACATACGCCCAAGTCCCATATTTTCCAGCAGACCCTCCAAGACTGCCAAATAACGGGTCTATTTGCCCAAAATATTGACCAAAGTCAAATTTATTTATTTTAACATCAAAACTTAGCATTTTTCATAGTATTTCATATTTAAGCTTTCCGGCTACGCGCCCAGACTGCACACGTAAATCGAGAAGACTCTAAATGAGGTTTTCATAGACTCAAAAGTACATAATTATTTAAAAACAGGTGAAGACCCTTTGGGTCATCATATTCTCCACCTCTAAAACTACCGTTCGTCCTCGAACGGACAGAAGAAAGAAGTACTGAGTCGGGGAAAAGACGATGATAACGGCTCTGCATATCGGACTCGGACTCCCAGGTCGATGCCTTAGGAGGATGGCCTCTCCACTGAACACGAACATAAGGGAAACTCTTATATCTCAACTGACGTATCTGCCGGTCTAGAATTGCTACCGGCTCCTCCTCATAAGAAAAGTCCTTGTCCAACTGGACAATACTGAAATCTAACACATGGGCTGGGTTACCGTGATACCTCCGAAGCATGGACACATGAAACACTGGATGCATGAATGATAAGCTCGGCGGCAAGGCAAGTCTATAAGCCACCTCTCCAACTTGATCAAGAATCTCAAACAGACCAATGAACCTTGGGCTATGTTTGCCCTTCTTCCCAAATCTCATCACGCCCTTCATAGGTGACACTTGGAACAATACCTTCTCACCAACCATAAATGCTACATCTCGAACCTTACGATTTGCATAACTCTCTCGCATGTACTGAGCTGAACGAAGCCTATCCTGGATGATCCTGACCTTGTCCAAGGCCTCCTAAACTAGATCTGTACCCTACAACCGAGCATCTCCCGGCTCAAACTATCCAACCGGAGACCGACACCACCTACCATATAATGCCTCATAAGGAGCCATCTGGATACTCGACTAGTAGCTGTTGTTGTAGGAAAACACTGCTAAAGGCAAAAACTGATCCGATGAACCTCCAAAGTCAATAAAACAAGCTCGGAGCATGTCCTCTAATATCTGAATAGTCCACTCGGACTGACCGTCGGTATGGGGATGAAATGTTGTGCTCAACTCAACCCGTGTGCCCAACTCTCGTTGAACTGCTCTTTAGAGGCGCGAGGTGAACTGCGTACCCCGGTCCAAAATGATAGATACAGGCAGACCATGATGGCGAACAATCTCTCGAATATAGTTCTCAGCAAACCTCACAGAAGAGTAGGAGACTTCCATAGGAATGAAATGTGCTGACTTCCTACTCAAAGCATCGGCCACCACATTAGCCTTTCCCGGATGATATGAAATGGTGATATCAAAATCCTTCAACAACTCCAACCACCTCCTCTACCTCAAATTCAACTCCATTTGGTTGAACAAGTACTAAAGACTCTCGTGGTACGTGAACACCTCACATGCCAGGCCATACAGATAAGGCCTTCAAATCTTCAATACGTGAACTATGGTTGCCAACTCCAAATCATGAACCGGATAGTTCTTCTCATGAATCTTCAACTTCCTTGAAGTATAGATAATGAATTTTCTATCCTGCATCAACATTACACCAAGCCCAATACGAGAAGCATCACAACAAGCTGTATAGGGCCCTGAACCTGTGGGCAAAACCAACTCCGATGTCGTAGCCTCACACTCATCCGACCATCTGAATTGGGCACCCTTATGGGTCAACCTGATCCTCGTGGATGTAATAGATGAAAACCCCTCCACGAACTGACGATAGTAGCCTACTTATCCCAAGAAGCTCCTAATCTTTGTAGCTGATGCTGGTCTAGGCCAATTCTTGAATGCCTCAATCTTCTTTGGATCAACTGAATACGCTCTGCTAAGACAACATGACGCTAAATGCAACTGGACTTAACCATAACTCATACTTCGAGAATTTTGCATATAACTGTCTATCCTTCAGAGTCTGAAGAACCACTCTAAGGTACTGTTCGTGCTCCTCCTGGTTGCGGGAATATATCAATATATCATCAATGAAGACTATCACGAACGGATCCAAATAAGGCCTGCACATTTGATTCATCAAGTCCATAAAAGCTGCTGGGGCATTTGTCAACCTGAATGACATAACCAAGAACTCATACTGCCCATACCGAGTGCAAAAGACTGTCTTAGGGACATCGGATGCCCTAATCCTCAACAAATGTTAGCTAGATCTCAAGTCAATCTTTGAAAATACCTTGTCACCCTGAAGCAAATCGACAAATCATCAATCCTCAGCAATGGATACTTATTCTTGATTACAACCGTATTCAACTGTCGGTAATCAATACGCATTCTCATCGATCCGCTCTTCTTCTTGACAAACAACACCGACGCACCCCATGGCAAAACACTAGGTCTAATGAAACCCCTCTCAAGCAAATCTTGCAGCTGCTCCTTTAACTCTTTCAACTCAGGCGGCACCATATGATACGACGGGATAGAAATGGGCTGAGTGCCCGGTACCAGATCAATGCAAAAGTTAATATCCCTGTCAGGTGGCATAATCGGCAGGTTTGAAGGGAAAAAATCAAGGAACTCACGAACAACGGGCACATAATCAATAGAGGGAACCTCAGCACTAGAATTGCGTACATAGGCTAAATAGGCCAAACACCCCTTCTCGACCATACGCTGAGCCTTCATATAAGAGATAACACTACGGGTAAAATGACCTGGAGTCCCTATCCACTCTAAACGAGGCAAACCCGGTAAATCTAAGGTCACAATCTTGGCATGCCAACCAGAGATATCATTGTAAGGTGATAACCAGTCCATCCAAATATAACACTAAATTCGTCCATGTCACGAAGAAGCAAATCTACGCGAGTCTCAAAACTTCCAATCACCACTATACAGGAACAATGGACACGGTCCACCACAATAGAATCACTAGACACGATCGGATATGGCACAAAATAAAATCAAAGCTTCTCTACCACAAACCAGAACAATACCTGTACGTCCACCTCTTATACCTTTGCCTCCATCTCTAGCATCTCTACCTCTACCTCTAATACCTCTACCTCCACCTATAATACCTCTCTCTGAGTGATGTGGAGAAACTCCTCTAGAAATAGCTGTGTGAATTGCTCCCTAGTCGAAGCTAGCGACCCGGCTGGTCTAGCCAAGTAATAATCTCTTCACCAAGTCTTGGCGGATCCAAACAAGCAAAAAGTAGCAAAATCGACCCCATTGGTCTCAATGATCCCCATATTTCTGAGAACCTTATGACGACTGTGTTCATAATCCTAGGAATCCTCATGAGATGCACCACTGAATATAATAATGAAGAGCTTGGGAAAACTTATCCAACCTCTACAAAGCCTCCGAAAACATAGCTGATCTATCACCGGTCTATGTTGCTGTTCGGCTGAAGAAGCGATACATGACCTCGCCATTCGCGAAAGGACAAGAGTAGAGGTTTCAATTTAGCTCTGAGAGAAAAAAATCGCATGAAAAGAAAGAATAGAAGTGAAACTTTTCCTAACTCTGGAGTTTCACTAAATCTGTAGCCTCTGGGGAAAAAATACAAGCGTCTCCGTACCAATCCCTCGGACTCTACTGAGCTTGTCCGTGAATTGTGAGACCTATGCAACCTAGAGCTCTGATACCAACTTGTCACGAACCAAATTTCCCACCCTTGGGGTCGTGATGGCGCCTACTCGTAGAAGCTAGGCAAGCCATACATTTAGAATTCGTAACTACTTTTATTGTAAATCCATTTTTACCAATTTAATTAACAGGAAATAAATAATTAAACAACAGCGAAATTCGTAATTTAGCGGAAGACTTAAACGAAATAACCTAAAATAATAAGGAAAAATCCACATATGCCTCTACCTAGAACTGGTGTCACAACATCCTTGGACTGCTAAGATTTACTACATACAACCGTTTGAAAGAAAGAACACTGTCATCTCAAACATAAGATATAACAGAACATAAATAAATATAGAGGAGACACCGGGCCTGCATATTCCTGCAAGGCTACCTTGGTGTCTCAGTGGACTGAAGGCTAGCTCCTGAGCTTTTGCTGCTGTCCGGTACCTGGATCTGTGCAAAAGAGTACAAAGTGTAGTATCAGCACAACCGACCCCATGTGCTGGTAAATGCCTAGCCTAACCCCGGCGAAGTAGTGACGAGGCTAGGACCAGACCACCAAATAAACCTGTGTAGTTGTATAATATATAGTGGAAAGTAAAGGAGAAATAAACAAATAAAGATGGGAGGGGGAAACATGCTTCCGAAAATAATAAATAAATTAAAGCAGAATCTAAAGAGAATTATCAGGAAACCAAAACTCATCTTCTAACAAGGATAAGGAAAAAAACAAAGGCAAATTTCACTCTCGGTTCACAACTTGTTGCAGGCGTGCAATCCCCATCCCATTTTTCATATCTTGTGGTAGGCGTACCACCCGCTCCCATTTCATTATATCAATAGTTCTTCCAAATGAAATTTACTCCAACAAACACAACTATTATTATGAATTCATAAGATAGCAAGTACACAAAAATTATGAATCACTGAGTAAAATAAATAATAACAAGTAGCAATTAAGAACAACTAGACAATTTAATATTTAGTATATTAAGTGTCAAGTAGCAATTAAGTCACATAAACATATAGCAATTATAGCATAAATTTAAGGCGTAATGTTGCACAAGGATACCTTGATCCAATAATAACAAGTAACACAATAAAGGAAAGGTCAACATAAGTATCACAATAATATTGGAATAAAATAATTAATGCACTTGAACTGATAAGAACAAGAAATCATAATAAACCGCAATAAGTGCACGACATCATCCTTCGTGCTTTTACACTCTCTCACAAAAATAATACACGGCATCACCCTTCGTGCTTTACACTCTTCCTCACCCAAGCAACAATTACAAAGCAATTAGCTCAAGCAAATCAATGACATCACCATAAAGTCAAGTAACAAAAGGAAACCAGTAAAATAAATGTAAAGAACAACACAACTTGTGACGACCCAAAGGGTCATCACCTGTTTCCTCATTCGTTCCGTGCTTCCGAGGCCTTGAAAACCTTATTTTTACTTGCCTCGATTTGCATACACAGTCCGGACGCGTAGCCGGAAAGCTTTCATGTTGAAATATGTGAATTCTATGAAAACTTTGTAGAATTTTGATATTAATATGATTAAAGTTGACTTTGGTCAATATTTTGGGTAAACGGACACGGACCCGAGATAGGAAGGTCCCGGAAGGTTCGTAGAAAAATATAGGACTCGAGCATGTGCCTAGAGTCGAATTCCGAGGTTTAGAGCCATAGGAAAGAATTTTTCTGTTAAATTATTTTTTTAAAATTATTAAGGAAAATGGAAATGAAAATTGATTAAAAGACTATGGTATCGGGCTCGTATTTTTGTTATGATGCCCGGTACAAGTCTTATATATTGTTTAAGCGCTTTCTGTGAAGTTTGGTCGAAATCAGACGTCATTTGACGTATTTCGGACAATAAGTTCCAAATTTGAAAGTTTATGAAGTTTAGAAGGAAATCATGAGTTTTGAGGCTTGATTCTATGTATATGATGTTATTTTGGCGATTTGATCACGCGAGTAAGTTCGTAGGATATTTTTGAGGTTGTGTACATGTTTGGTTTGGAGCCCCGAGGGCTCGGGTGAGTTTTGGATAGGTGTCGAGTTGCATTTTGAACTTTGAATTTTTTTTTTTTGCAGGTCAGGTCTGGTATTTTCGCATTTGCGAAAATATTCTCGCAAATGCGAGAGTCGCAATTTTGAATTCCCCATCGCAAATGCGAAAAAAGGTAGGCCTGATAGGTACCGCATTTGTGAAGAAATGATCGCAAATGCGATATTCGCAAATGCGACCACTTGATCGCAAATGCGAGAAATGGGAGTTCTGGGAGGGATCGCAAATGCGAAGGAAAACTTCACAAATGCGAATGGGCCAGGGATCGCAAATGCGAGGCCCTCTTCGCAAATGCGAAGGTCCCAATTTTGCCATGGCTTCGCAAATGCGAAGCTTTGTTTGCAATTCCCACATCCGAGGCCCAACAAATTTTATACTTAGTCGAATTTTCATCACTTTTCACCACTCTTTCAACAACCTAACACCATAGGCGATTTTTCAAGAGCAAACTTTATCCCAAATCAATTGTAAGTTGATTTTTATTCGATTCTCTCAATCTTTAACATCATTAAACATGTTTTCCACTTGAAATCAAGGATTTTCATGGGTAAAATTGGGGTTTTTGGGTAGAACCTAGGTTTTCTATCAATTGGGGAGTTGGACCTCGATTTGAGGTCCGATTTCAAAACAAATTACATATTTGAGTTCGTGGGGGAATGGGTAACTGGGGTTTGGTCCGAACCTTGGGGTTTGACCACGTGGGCCCGGGGGTATTTTTGGGAAAAACTTGGAAAAATCATTTTTATGAATTCAAATTGATTCATATAGTGTTTATTAAAGTAATTGAATAATTTGTGATTATATTCGAGCGAATTGGATGTGGAACCACGAGGTAAAGCTATAGTTGAGGATTAAGTGGATTTCAAGGCTTTGAGGTAAGTGTTTGGTTTAACCTTAGCTTGAGGGAATAAGAGTTGAGTCTTGTTTCTAATTGCTATGTGATCGAGTACGATGTATAGGTATGGTGACGAGTATCTATACATTGGTGTCTAGCACGACCGTGAGTCCTTATAATGTGATTATCATGAATTGGTTGTGAACTTCATATCTATTGAAGAATTTCTATATGTTGTGAATAACATGTGAACGGTGATAGGATCATTTGATTCCTAGGAGCATTGGCTCGAGTTGTGATACGAATATTGAAAGTATATGAAATAACTTGATTCTTTGGAGCATTGGCTCAAAAAGGGTAGAGTGAATTATCAGATAAGAAAAGTAAGAAAGAGAAAGCGTGTTGATTATTCCCTTGCCGGGACGTTTGGTTGAACTTGTTGGTTTCTCTCCCTTGCCAGGATTTTTGTCAAATGTTTGCTTATTGTTATGTCCCTTAATTGTGACTGTTATTTGAGGAGTCAGATTGTTAAATGATATTGAGGAGCGGGTTGCACGCCGGAACAATGATATTGAGGATCGGGTTGCACGCCGCTACAATAATATTGAGGATCGGGTTGCACGTCACAATAGTGATACCTGATAAATGGTATGGGTCAAGTTGCACACCGCAACAATGGTATTTATAGGTCGGGTTGCACGCCGCAATAGTGATATTTGTGGAGCGGGCTGCATGCCTCAACAGTGATAATTGTGGAGCGGGTTACACGCCGCAACAGTTATTGATACCATGTGTTTGTATTGAATATTGATTCCTTGTTCATTGTGAATCTAAGCTGTTCTAGTTTGTTACTTGGGATTACTGTTGATATTGTATCTCCCCATAGCATGTTTCCCCCTCCCATGTTGTTAATTGCCTTGTATTCGATATTCCGTTGTATATTTATAACTGCATAGGTTTATGTGGTGTCCAGTCTAGCCTCGTCACTACTTCGCAGGGGTTAGGCTAGACACTTACCAGCACATGGGGTCAGTTGTGCTGATGCTATACTTCTGTGCATTTTTGCACAGGTCCAGGTTTTGAGGAGCAGCAACAACATTAGTGCGGGAGCAGACTTTCATTTTCACGAGACCGAGGTAGCCTTGCGGGCGTCCGCAGGCCCGATATCTCTTCTTTATGTTCTCTTTTAGACTGTTGCCTCATTGTTTTCGAGACGGACAACTTATATATTTCTTTCAGACCATTGTATTTAGTATATTCTTAGTAGTTCGTGAGTACTGTGACACCAAATCTTGGGTAGAGGCTATTGTTGACTATTCCGCGTTTGATTCGTATTTTTAAATCAGACTTCCGCTATTGTTCTTATTAAATTTCATGTTCTTTATTGATGCTATAAACTATTGAAATAATTGCTTAGCAAGGGGAAAGGTAATTGAGTTGGCTTGANAGTCTGAGGGGTAGGTGCGGAGATGTCTGTACTTGTTCCCCAGAGTCTATTGAGTTAGGAAAAATCTCTCATTTGTTCTTTCTCGTCGTGCGGTTCTATTTTTCAAGTACCGATTGAATTTCTACTCTGTTCCTCCGCATATGGAGAGAACATGCTCTTCTTCATCTACTGCTTAGCAGTCCGAGACCCCAGCATCAGCCCAGTGGCGGAGCCTCAGGTTGGCCTTGACGACGAGGTTCTAGCCCCGGCCCAGACAGTTCCGGTGGGCCCAGCTCAGGTCCTAGAGGGGTTTATTGCTACCCCAGTTCTTTAGGGTGCCTTGGTCCAGTTGGTTGGACTCATGAAGAGTGTCAGCTGAGCATGATTGCTTCCTGTAGCACCAGCCACTCCCCAAGATGGGGGAGGAGCTCAGACTCCTGCTGTACGTACTCCGGAGCAGGTAGCTCCCCAGACTCAGATTCCACCGGTTCAGACAGCTGTGGCAGTTCAGCCGGGGGTAGTTGCACATGCCAGTGATGGAGCGGCTATGTCCGCAGATGCCTTGTGGAGGCTGGACAGGTTCACCAAGCTCTTCACTGCTACATTCAGTGGAGCTTCTTCTGAGGACCCCCAGGATTTCTTATATAGTTGCCACGAGGTTCTTCGGAACGTGGTCATTGTGGAGTCCAATGGAGTTGATTTTACGGCTTTTCATCTATCTGGATCCGCCAAGACTTGGTGGAGGGATTACTGTTCATCCAGACCAGTAGGGTCGCCGCCTTTGACTTGGGATCAGTTTTCGGAGTTGTTTCTAGAGAAGTTTCTTCCCGTTACTCAGAGGGATGCTTACCGGAGGCAGTTTGAGCGCCTCCAATAGAGGTCTATGACGGTCACCCAGTATGAGACCTGGTTTATCGATCTGGCTCGCCATCCCCTCGTCATACTCCCCACTGATAGGGAGAGGGTGAGGAGATTCATTGATGGTTTGATTTAGCCTATTCGTCTTCAGATGGCCAGGGAGACGGTTAGTGACATTACCTTTCAGGAGGTAGACAATGTGGCCCGGAGGATCAAGATGGTTCTGCCACAGGTGGTGGTCATAGGGCAGACAAGAGACCCCGTCACTCAGGTCGATTCGGTGGTGCCTCATCTCGAGGCAGGGATTCTTACGATAGGGGTCAGCCTTCCAGACCCTTTGAGTCAGCCCTCCAGGCTTCACAGGGTGTTCCAGGTGATCGTGGTTTTCGTGGGCAGTATTCCGATCAGTTGACACTCAGTGCACCGCCAGCTCCCATTAGTGAACAGCCTCTTCAGAGCTTTTGTGGAGGTCATTCGGGTCGTCAGGGCCAATATCATTGCACGAAGGGATGTTATGAGTGTGGTGAGTATGGTCACATCAGGAGAGCTTACCTGAGATTGAGGGGTACACAGTCTCAGCAGCAGGGTCCTCACCCCATAATTCAGGCACCAGGTGACCCACAGCCTACCCAGCCAGCCATGGGCGGGGGTAGGGATCATAGAGGTGGAGATCGAGACCGTAGGGGTGGAGGCCGGACCGCCAGAGATAGGGGTCAGTAGGTAGCCGATCGTCCCAGAGACATGGTTCAGAGAGGTGGGGTTGAGCCTCGATTTTATGCTTTGCCAGCCAGACCAGAGGCCGAGTCGTCAGATACCATTATTGCAGGTACTATTCTGGTTTGTGATAGAGACGCATCAGTGCTATTTGACCCTGGGTCTGCATATTCATATGTGTCATCCTATTTTGCACCCTGCCTGGCTATCTCTAGTTATGCTTTTGACATTCATGTTTATGTATCTATACCGGTGGGTGACTCCATAGTAGTCGACCGGGTGCATCGGTCCTGTGTGGTTGTGTTTGAGGGTCTTGAGACCCGTGTTGTTTTATTGCTCTTAGACATAGTGGATTTTGACGTTATATTAGGGATGGATTGGTTGTCCCCATATCATGCTATCTTAGATTGTCACGCCAAGACTGTGACCTTGGCTTTGCCAAAATTTCCCCGACTAGAGTGGAGAGGGACCTCGGGTCATGCCACCCGCAATGTTATTTCATATGTTAAGGCTCGACGCATGGTCGAGAAGGGGTGTTTAGCTTATCCGGCGTATGTTCGCAACTCCAGCGCAGAGGTTCCTTCTATTGAGTCTATTCCTATTGTTCGAGAATTCCCCGAGGTTTTTCCTTTAGACCTGCCGGGTATGCCACTCGACAGGGATATTGATTTCTGTATTGATCTGGCTCCGGGCACGCATCCCATTTCTATTCTGCCGTATCGCATGGCCCCGCCAGAGTTGAAGGAGTTAAAGGACCAGTTGCAGGATTTACTAGAGAAGGGTTTTATCAGGCCTAGTGTTTCTCCTTGGGGTGCACCGGTGTTATTTGTGAAGAAGAAGGATGGTTCGATGCAGATGTGTATTGATTACCGACAATTGAACAAGATGACGATAAAGAACAAGTATCCACTGCCGAGAATTGATGACTTGTTTGACCAGCTTCAGGTAACAAAGGTGTTCTCAAAGATAGACTTGAGATCTGGCTACCATCAGCTGAAGATTAGGGCGTCTGATGTCCCTAAGACAACATTCCGCACTCGGTATGGGCACTATGAGTTTTTAGTCATGTCATTTGGGTTGACCAATGCCCCAACAACATTTATGGAGTTGATGAACCGAGTATTCAGGCCTTATCTAGACTTGTTCGGGATAGTCTTTATTGATGATATTCTGGTGTACTCCCGCAGCCAGGAAGAGCACGAGCAGCACCTCAGAGTGGTTCTCCAGACTCTGAAGGATAGTCAGTTATACGCTAAGTTTTCGAAGTGCGAGTACTGGTTGAGTTCGGTTGCATTTCTGAGTCATATTATATCAACAGAGGGTATTCATGTGGACCCAAAGAAGATTGAAGAAGTCAAGAATTGGCCTCGACCAGCTTCAGTGACCGAGATTCGGAGTTTCTTGGGGTTGGCAGGTTATTACCGTCGGTTCGTAGAGGGATTTTCTTCTATTGCAACCTCGATGACCAAGTTGAGCCAGAAGGGTGCCCAGTTCAGGTGGTCAGATGAGTTTTGAGGCGAGCTTTCAGAAGCTCAAGACAACTCTGACCACGACACATGTGTTGGTTTTGCCCACAGGTTCAGGGCCTTACACAGTCTATTGTGATGCTTCCCGTATTGGGCTGGGATCAGTATTGATGCAGGATAGCAAAGTCATTTCCTATGCTTCGAGACAGTTGAAGATCCACGAGAAGAATTATCCGGTTCATGATCTAGAGTTGGCAGCTGTTGTTCATGCTTTAAAGATTTGGAGGCATTATCTATATGGTGTGACGTGTGAGGTGTACACGGATCAAGAAAGCCTTCAGTACCTGTTCAAGCAGAAGGAGTTGAATGTGAGACAGAGGAGATGGCTAGAGTTGTTGAAAAATTATGATGTTACTATCTTATATCACCCGGGTAAGGCCAATGTGGTGGCCGATGCATTGAGTAGGAAGTCCTCCAGCATGGGTAGTCTTGCTTATATCCCGGTCAGCCAGAGGCCACTTTCTTTAGATGTTCAGGCCTTGGCCAATCGATTCGTGATATTATATATTTTTGAGCCCAGAAGGGTATTGGCTTGCACGATTGCTCGTTCTTCTCTATTTGAGCGTATCTGTGATCGGCAGTTTGATGATCCCCATTTGTGTGTCCTGAGAGACACGATGCAGCGTGGAGGTGCCACGAAGGTGACCTTAGATGATGATGGTGTGTTGAGATTGCAGGGACGAGTTTGTGTGCCCAATGTTGATATTATTCGAGAGTTGATCTTAGCGGAGGCTCATAGTTCACGGTATTCTATTCACCCGGGCGCCGTGAAAATGTATCAGGACTTGCGACAACATTATTGGTGGCGTAGAATGAAGAAGGATATTGTTGCATATGTGGATCGGTGTTTGAACTATCACCAGGTCAAATATGAGCATCAGAGGCCCGATGGTTTGTTTAAGAGGATTGAGCTTCCCGAGTGGAAATGTGAGAGGATTACCATGGATTTCATTACTGGACTTCCGATGACCCGGAAGAAGTTTGATGCTATTTGGGTCATTGTTGATAGGCTGATCAAGTCAGCGCACTTCATTCTAGTAGCAGTCTTCTATTCATCGGAGAGGTTAGCGGAGATTTATATCCGGTATATTGTTCGTCTTCATGGTGTACCGATATCCATCATTTTAGATCGGGGTACGTAGTTTACCTTGCGCTTCTGTAGAGCGGTTCAGCAAGAGTTAGGCACCCAGGTCCAGTTGATCACATCATTCCATCCTCAGACGAACGGTCAGTCCGAGCGGACAATACAGATTTTGGAGGATATGCTCCGAGCTTGCATCATTGATTCTGGAGGCTCGTGGGACCAATTTTTACCTTTAGCAGAGTTCGCGTACAACAATAGCTACCAGTCCAGCATTCAGATGTCTCCATATGAGGCGCTGTATGGTAGGCGATGTCGGTCTCCAGTCGGATGGTTTGAGCCGGGAGAGGCTCGGTTATTGGGTACAGACTAAGTTCAGGAGGCCTTAGATAAGGTCAAGATCATTCAGGAGAGGCTTCGTTCAGCTCAGTCTAGGAAGAAGAGTTATGCGGACCGTAAGGTCCGAGATGTGGCTTTTATGGTTGGTGAGCGAGTATTGCTCCGGGTATCGCCTATGAAGGGCGTGATGAGGTTCGGAAAGAAGGGAAAGCTCAGCCCTAGTATATTGGCCCGTTTGATATTCTTGATCGAGTAGGAGAGGTGGCTTATAGACTTGCATTGCCACCTAGCTTATCAGCCATGCATCTAATTTTTAATGTGTCTATGCTTCAGAGGTATCGCAGCGATCCTACCCATGTGTTAAACTTCAACACTGTCCAGTTGGACAAGGATTTATCTTATAAGGAGGAGCCGGTAGCTACTCTAGACCGGCAAGTTTATCAGTTGAGATCTAGGAGTTCTCCCTCTGTTCATGTTCAGTGGAGAGGTCAGCCCCTTGAGGCCTCGACCTGGGAGTCCGAGTCTGATATGCGGAGCCGTTATCCACATCTATTCCCTGACTCAAGTACTTCTTTCTTTTGTCCGTTCGAGGACGAACTGTTGTTTTAGAGGTGGAGGATGTGATGACCCAAAGGGTCATCACATGTTTCCTCATTCGTTCCATGCTTCCGAGGCCTTGAAAACCTCATTTTTACTTGCCTCAATTTGCGTGCGTAGTCTGGGCGTGTAGCCGGAAAGCTTTTATGTTGAAATATGTGAATTATGTGAAACATTTGTAGAATTTTGATATTAATATGATTAAAGTTGACTTTCGTCAACATTTTGGGTAAACGGACCCGGACCCAAGATAGGACGGTCCCGGAAGGTCCGTAGAAAAATATTGGACTCGGGCATGTGCCCGGAGTCGAATTTCGAGGTCTAGAGCCCGAGGAAAGAATTTTTCTTTTAAATTATTTTTTTGAAATTATTAAGGAAAATAGAAATGAAAATTGATTAAAAGACTATGGTATCGGGCTCGTATTTTGGTTCCGATGCACGATACAAGTCTTATATATTGTTTAAGCGCTTTCTGTGAAGTTTGGTCGAAATCGGACGTCGTTTGACGTGTTTCGGACTATAAGTTCCAAATTTGAAACTTTATGAAGTTTAGAAGGAAATCATGAGCTTTGAGGCTTGATTCTATGTATATGATGTTATTTTGGCAATTTGATCGCGCGAGTAAGTTCGTAGGATATTTTTGAGGTTGTGTACATGTTTGGTTTGGAGCCCCGAGGGCTCGGGTGAGTTTTGGATAGGTGTCGAGTTGCATTTTGAACATTGAAAAAAAAAATTGCAGTTCAGGTCTGTTACTTTTGCATTTGCGAAAATATTCTCGCAAATGCAAGAGTCGCAATAGCGAATTCCCCACCGCAAATGCGAAAAGAGGGAGGCCTGACAGGTACCGCATTTGCGAAGAAATGATCGCAAATGCGACCACTTGATCGCAAATGCGAGAAATGGGAGTTCTGGGAGGGATCGCAAATGTGAAGGAAAACTTCGCAAATGCGAAGGGGCCAGGGATCGCAAATACGAGGCCCTCTTCGCAAATGCGAAGGTCCCAGTTTTGCCCTGGCTTCGCAAATGCAAAGNGCTTATTGTTATGTCCCTTAATTGTGACTGTTGTTTGAGGAGTCAGACTGTTAAATGATATTGAGGAGCGGGTTGCACGCCGTAACAATGATATTGAGGATCGGGTTGCACGCCGCAACAATAATATTGAGGATCGGGTTGCGCGCCGCAACAGTGATACCTGATAAATGGTATGGGTCGGGTTGCATGCGCAACAATTGTATTTATGGGTCGGGTTGCACGCCTTAACAATGATATTTTTGGAGCGGGTTGCACGCCNGTTCGCAATTCCCACATCCGAGGCCCAGCAAATTTTATACTTAGTCAAATTTTCATCACTTTTCACCATTCTTTCACAAACCTAACACCATAGGCGATTTTTCAAGAGCAAACTTCATCCCAAATCAATTGTAAGTAGATTTTTACTCGATTCTTTTAATCTTTAACATCATTAAACATGTTTTCCACTTGAAATCAAGGATTTTCATGGGTAAAATTGCGGTTTTTGTGTAGAACGTAGGTTTTCTATAAATTAGGGAGTTGGACCTCGATTTGAGGTCCGATTTCAAAACGAATTACATATTTGAGTTCGTGGGGGTNCTTGTTCATTGTGAATCTAAGCTGTTCTAGTTTGTTACTTGGGATTACTGTTGATATTGTATCTCCCCATAGCATGGTTTCCTCTCCCATGTTGTTAATTGCTTTATATTCGATATTTCGTTGTATATTTATAACTGCACAGGTTTATGTGGTGTCCAGTCTAGCCTCGTCACTACTTCGCCAGGGTTAGGCTAGACACTTACCAGCACATGGGGTCGGTTGTGCTGATGCTACACTTCTGTGCATTTTTGCACAGGTCCAGGTTTTGAGGAGCAGCAACAGCATTAGTGCGGGAGCAGGCTTTCATTTTCACGAGACCGAGGTAGCCTTGCAGGCGTTCGCAGGCCCGACGTCTTTTCTTTATGTTCTCTTTTAGATTGTTGCCTCATTGTTTTCGAGACGGACAACTTATATATTTCTTTCAGACCATTGTATTTAGTATATTCTTAGTAGTTCGTGAGTACTGTGACACCAAATCTTGGATAGAGGCTATTGTTGACTATTTCGCGTTTTGATTCGTATTTATAAATCAGACTTCCGCTATTGTTCTTATTAAATTTCATGTTCTTTATTGATGCGCTAAACTGTTGAAATAATTTCTTAGCAAGGGGAAAGGTAATTGAGTCGGCTTGCCTAGCTACCACGAGTAGGCGCCATCACGATCCCGATGGAGGGAAATCCGGGTTGTGACAAAACTCAATTACCAACAAGAACCACAGAGATCAAGGGCAAGTGAAAGACATCACCCTTCGTACTTTTACTCTCGTCCTCACCATAAGAATCAATATAATAGGCACGAAATGGTACATCGTGTGGAACGGCATCATCCTTCGTGCTTTTACTCTCTTTCCTCACATATAATCAATAGAATCGGCACGGAATGGTACATCATGCGGTACGGCATCGCCCTTTGCGCTTTACTATCTTTCCTCACAATAAGAAAACAATGCATGACATCACCCTTCGTGCTTTAACACTCTTCCTCACCCAAACAACAATCACAAGAAAGGGGCAAGGGAATAAACAAAATAATAATAGAAATCCCGGCAAGGGAACACAACTAAACAATTAAATTCTGGCAAGGGTACAACATCAATAATCTCAACGTCCCGGAAAGGGAAAATAATCAATAAGCAACAATATCCCGACAAGGGAACAATTTAAATACTCTTTCTCTTTATTTCACTTTTATTTCATATCTCACCTTACCATTTGAGCCAATGCTCCAAAAGGTTCAATCATTTCATACACTTTCACAATTGTAATATAACTTGAGCCAATGCTCCTCGATATTCATAGGTCACAATTTCCTTTCACGAGCTTTTCACAACAAATAGGAATCATAACCAAGGCAAGAGAAATAAAATGAAATCAAGATATTCACAATTTAAAGAATCACAGTCATGATAGACACTAATGTATAGATACTCGTCACCATGCCTATACATCGTACTCGACAATTACCACATAGAAAATATGACTCAACTCCTAATCTCTCAAGCTAAGGTTAGACCAAATACTTACCTCAAACTTCCGCGGCCAATTCAATCCTCAATAACTGCCTTTCCTTTCAAATTCGGCTCCAGTTCAATTGTATCTATACATAAATGACTTCAATACATCAATAAATGATAAACAATGCGAACCCAATGCCTAATTGTAGCTTTTCCATCATTTTTCCCAAAAACTCTAAAATTGACCCCGGGCCCGCTTGGTCAAAACACGAGGTTCGGACCAAAAGCAAATCACGTATTCACCCATGAACCCGAAAATATAATTTGTTTTCAAATTCGACCCCAAAACGAGGTCTAAATCAAGAAAAATAAACAAAACCCTAACTCTACCCATATTCCTAATTTTCTACCCTTAATA
>MU680982.1:16099-26822 GCA_026770625.1 Nicotiana glauca | reverse complement strand
CATTTTGTCAAATAAGCCATTATATGGCCAGTTTTGTTAAAATAGTCACAAATGACATTAAAACTTTCTCAGTCTTGCGTTGGCCTGTGGCGATGCTGAGTGATGCCCCATGGGCCCCAGGATGAGAAATTTTGATGTATTTTTAATCATTGAATTTGTAGCTTCTTAAACAAATTTTGCAAAAATAGCCACTTAGTCAAAATAAGCCATTACATGGCGAGTTGTTTTTTTAAAAAAATAGTCTCAGTTAACATTGAAACCTTTTCAGTCTTGCGGAAGCCTGTGGCGA
Source organism: Nicotiana glauca (assembly GCA_026770625.1). Taxonomy (NCBI): domain Eukaryota; kingdom Viridiplantae; phylum Streptophyta; class Magnoliopsida; order Solanales; family Solanaceae; genus Nicotiana; species Nicotiana glauca. Next base: position 26,533 of record MU680982.1, on the reverse strand, counting down.
TGCTGAGTGATGCCCCACGGGTCCCAGGATTTGAAGCTTCGATGTACTCCTAGATTAGTCTAATAGTGGTGTAATCGCAATAATCATTAGTGAAAATTTGAAAATTCCCAAAAAATTATCTCTTTAGTTTGCATTAATTTGCAAGAACTACGCTCGATCTGATTCATGCGGGGTCATGATACGTAGGCAATCCACGTAGGATTCGACCATAACCAAAAGAAAAAAAATAAGAAAAAAAAGACAAAAAGAAAAGAAAAATAGCGGAAAAACAAGAAAGAAAGGAAAGAAAAACCAATATGCTAAATACCCTAATGCTAACATGGTGGCTTCATTTCGTCATTCCAGAAAGGTGGTTGGTTTGTGGTTTTAAAAGCGGCAACTCTTCTTTATAACACAAGGACAAAAGGCAATGGCAAACAACAATAGAATTAATGTGGTTAGTACCGGTGCCCGACAGCAGGTGGATGAATGGGATAATAGGTTGAGTGAAGAGGTGCGAATGTTAAGACTACACATGGCAGACATGTATCAAGCCTGGATGACTGGGAAGGTACCACCCCCGCCACCACCAATGTTTCCTGTCATATCCACTACCCCCAACAATGAATACGGGAAGAGCCCTCAGGATGAGCTTCATACCGGAAATGAAAAGGTCACAAGAAAAGTAGGGCGAGATGAAATAGCCATAAAGTCGAAAGAACAATCCTTAAAACACATGCCAGGAATGAGAGGCCATGGTAACATGGCTTACAAAGAACTGTCTGCGTCCCCTGACGTTCGTTTCCCCGCAGGATTCAAAGTGCCAAAATTTAACCTGTACGATGGAAATGGAGATCCGGTAACTCACCTGAGGGTCTATTGCAATGAAATGAAAAGTGTTGGGGATAAAGATGATTTGTTGATGACATACTTCAGTAAGAGCTTGACTGGGGCGGCTTTAGAATGGCATAATCGTCACGATATTAGCAAATGGCCTACATTGGGTGACATGGTTCAAGATTTTGTGCGACATTTTTAGTACAATAAAGACATTGTCCCAAATTGCCCTTCCCCATCTCAGACGGAAAAGAAACCCAAGGAGAGCTTTAAGGATTTTTGGCTCAAGTGGATTGAACAGGTTGCTCGGGATGGTCCTGCCATTAACAGAAAAGGTGTTGCTGAGCCCCATCCATAACAAGGTCCGGTAATTGTTCTTGCCAAACCTTTTCAACCTCAACACCAACCGCAAACCGATTCCCTGAACAACACCCGATATTTTGTCCAACCATCAGGCCATAGCCTCCGCCGCCGACATGGTCCAGTGGTCGTTCTTGCTAAATGCTTTCAGCCACAATACCGACCCCGTGAACGTCCCCAAACTCCACATAAGCCACTCCATCCACCAAATAATATCCGGCCATTGGTCCCACCACCAAGTCACTCCCTGAAGCCGGCATCGACAGCCCGAAACTTTTGTGTATCTTCACAGTACTTTCAAGCATACAACAATCCTAGAAAACTGAGGCATGGAAGGAAACGAAGGCAAAAATATAATTTCACGCCCATTGGTGAATCTTACACAAGCTTATTTGAAAAGTCAAAACATCTCGGCCTGATTAAGCCGCTCCTTGGATATACTCCAGACCCAAATGCGAAAGGCTTTGATCCTACTGTTCGATGCATGTACCACTCTAATGTCCAGGGGTATAACATTTAAGAGTGTCGATCTCTGAAAAGGGAAATAGAAAGAATGATTCAAGAAGGGGTGATTGTGGTCAATGACAATGGCAAGGAGCATGCGATTTATTTTGGGAACTTGTTGATTAAAGTCAATAATGGTTTTGGCAATATTGATGTGAAACTCAGTGGCTAAGATGCCGGGCATGGTAATTGGGAAGACGCTCCATCTCTTGGTCACCCAGAATGGGGTTTTGGAGGTTTATTTTGGTCTGATTTCTGATGGTCTGAGTTATTTTAGGGTTGTAATCCGAATATTGTCTTGGGAGTCAAACCCTTCTATCTTTCCACTTTGCTTTGTTTAGTAATAATAGCTTGTTTAGTGCCGTCTAGGTTTGTAATTCTAGTCTAGTCCGCTTGTTTTGTTGTTTCAACCATTTCACCATCAGTCTAATGCAATTCTCTGTTTTCTGCCATTTCTAGTCATTTCATTTCTAATCATTTTACAATTCTTTTCACGCTGATTTTAGTGACATGACATGCACATAATTCTCGGCCTGGTGTTAGAAAGGTCAGTTTAGAAATGAAAGAATGTTGAAGATGTAAGGGCACTTGAAAGAAATAAGTGTCACACCTCCTTTTTTCGAAGAGCTTTATCGGCTTTTACTAGACCTCGCGAAGGGATATAGTAAGAAAGGAGTTTTTCCAATTTAAAGACAATTGAAACGAGATTCATTTTTATTTAAGATTCAGAGTCGCCACTTGGGAGATTTATGGTATCCCAAGTCACCGGTTTGAATCCCGAATCGAGGAAGGGTTTGACTCTGTTTAACAGTCACGAACCAGAAAATCCGAGTAAGGAATTCTGTTAACCCGGGAGAAGGTGTTAGGCATTCCCGAGTTCCGTGGTTCTAGCACGGTCGCTCAACTGTTATATTTGGCTAATATTTAACTTTTTGTACATGTTACTTTACTTGTGCAATTTTAGAATCAATTACCGCTTTAATCAATTATTTTTATTTAAGAAAGTGAACGTCGTTTAAGTACATGTTTTCGGATCACGTCACATGAAATGCACCCAGATCCTCGACACATTCTTATTCGATATTTTCGAATTTGGATTTGGGTTGCATGAAATGCACACCCGTATCAGGAAGGTAAGATTATTTAAAATCGCGCCTAAAGCAGCTAACATATTGTTATCTTTTGGGAAGGCCGTGAAATTCGCTAAACGGCCAATCCCGAATACTAAGTATTTTAATAAGTAATTAGTGAGAGCCCCACAATTATGTATTTTTATTTGACGAGGCTCATCTCATTGTTATTTATTAAAGGCCAAACTAAAGTAGCTAAGTTTTCTATTTTCATCTATAAAGGTTAATTAATTCAGGCATACAAATTCAAATCTCAAACTCAAGTCCGGATTCAAACAAAAGGATAAAACCTTTTAGCTTGAACCCGCTACCTAATTCAAAACTTGATTTCATATTGATGAATTAATTTCCATTGTTCCTAATGTATTTTCAGTATAAAAATTATTTAAAATGCTTTTGGGCCTCAAGAGATTTGGCCCAGTTATGGCATACAATTTTTCAATTCCTAATTAATATTTTTAATATTATCATATTTGGGCCTTTTGATTTTCGATTAATATTGCAGTAATATTTTTGGGCTTTTTTATATACCCAGCCTAATTTGAAAAAACAGTGAGTGATGTCCATTGAGTAGTTGAACCAGACCATTGGGCCTAGACAAGTGAAGCAGGGATCGAGCCAGTACCATGACAAAAGCTCTTAAACCAATTACGAATTCCCTGGCTTATTTTGGGCTAACGAACAATTGCCTCTTATAGCCATGAATTATGGCCTATTTTTCAACTGGAATTTTGAAATTAAATGCAGTAATTATACCTTTAACAATCACTGGACTAACAAACTGAACGAACTACCAAACTTCTCAATCTTCTGACTAATTTTAAATATGAATCTCAGTTTAACAATAGTCTAATACCTATCCAGTTTGAATATTATAAAATAAAATCTAATTAAACCAATTGAGATTAACAAATAAACTAAAAAGGAACTTCAGAGTTCAGTTTTTTTTAAAATACAACTCCGTCAATATCAAAATTGACTAGCTAATTATTATGCTCTCACTGTCATGAAGTATAACAAGGAATCAACTATAACTAATAGTGAATCAAATCATTTCACTGCACATTAAATCTCATACAAAATCTAATTGCTAGTCTATTACAATCTAATCTACTATTACAATTGAAATAAATTCAAATGAGTCAATTGACAATCGATATTAAGATTCAATGAACAGAGGTATAGAACTCAAACACATATGTATTTCATAAACTTCAAACGATCCTTTCACATGGATATAACTTCAAGCTGAAGCAAAATAATACCTGGAATTTCAGAATTAAGAAGAAGTAGAATCAGTTAGCAGTAGGATGAGCAAACAGCAGTATCAACAACAGTTTACAGCCAGCAACAGGACAAGGATAAAAAATGCAACAAATGATAGAAACCGGCAGAAGAAACACTAGACTAATTTCAATGCAAATTCATCAGCACTCTGATTATCAGAACCAAAGAGAATCGAGATACAACCTTCAAATTGAACTAAAAATCAATGAAACAGTGATGTTTTAGGGTTTTTCTAATAATTTCTAATGTTTTTGAGCTTTTTGGAATGTTGAATTGTGAAATTTGGATCTAAGGAGGCAGAAATTACTAGGGAAAGGTTTCAGATTTTTAAAACTTATAAAATGAGGCATATCAATGCCTATTTATAGAATTAGAATTGGAGGGAATTTTAAATTTCAGATTTTATACTTTAGTCCCTCTTTTATTTCACTTATACCCTTATTCTTTTACTCGTAATTCAATTAACTACCCTTATTTATGAAAAATTATGCTAACACTCCAATCTAGAATCTTCTAACCTAGTGTAATGCCCTATTTGCCCTCACTTCTCTTAAAACTCTACCCAATTACCCTTACTCTATACCCAAAATGCCCTCACTTCCTTTGATTTATTACTAATAGCCCTTTTTAGGATTCCCAAAATACCCCTGAAACTAAATTGGATACCAACTAAACCTATTTTCCATTCAACCCCTTTTACCCCCTGAATTATTTAGCTGCCGCATTATTAAACCATTATAAACCTAATTATCAAAAGCTAATCAGAATTTAATAAATCTAAATAACTAACGATTGAGAATTTTACAGCTATAACCAATCATGTCAATTAATCCTAAGTAATCAAACTAATTATCAACAATTAACACTAACAATTATCAACATCGACTAATATGAACAATTTTAGATTTACACTGTTATCTAATTATTTATTTATCAAAACTAATCAAATAGAAGCTCAACAGTATCAATTTTAATTTTAAACTAAAAGATACTATAAGAAAATCAGTAAACCCTAGTTAAAACTAAACAAGCAGAATTTAATCAAGATTCATGATAAAACCCAAAAAACAAACATGCATGCAAAAAAAATAAAAAGAAACAGAAATAAAGAAAAGAGAAGAAGAACTTAGCTTTTACTATTTTTTTAATTGCTTGACCATCTACCAGAATCTTCAAGAATAATAAAGGGAGAATTTGGCGGCAAAATTTTTGACCTTTGACTCACCGGAGAATCTTCAAAATTATATTTGAGCCATTTCAACTAGATTTGAGGCCCAAGGCTTTCAGAATCGGGTAGAGGGAAGTCAGGAGGTGATACGGTGTCAATTTGAGTTGGGTTAGATTAAGTGTTGTTCGCCGGAGTTAGGGTTCCGGCGAGAAAACTTTCAATATTCGAGTAGATAGGGCTAAGTTTGAAAGAAACTGGGTAGATGGGCGGAATCAGGGTCTCAAGGAGGTTCGGTGGTGTTATTTTTAGGGCGGTTGGTAAGAGTAGCGTTTCCCGCTGATAGGGTTCCGGCGGGTATGACAGGGAGATGGGGGCGGCTAAACTTAAGGAAAAAGACGGAAGGAATGATTTTTAGGTTTAGGTTTTGTATTTGATATATTAAAAGAAATAACAATCGCCTCCAACCGTTGGATTAAAATATTTTGACGGCTCAGATTCCTTGGGCCCTTATATGACACCGTTTCATTTATTGAGGGGTGAGGCCATGACCGTTGGATCAGGGTTATCAAGAGCTGGGATTAAATCATTTTAAACGACGTCGTTTGGACTATAAATGGGGCAGACTGGATCATGTAAGCCTGGGCCTGGGGTATTTTTGGTTTGGGCTTGTGCAATTAGCCCAAATTATTTTAACAATCCATTTATTTCTTTTGTTCTTTTATTTACTTACTTTTCTTATATTTCCTTCACATATTTTTTGTATTGCTTTTTCATTTTGTATTTTGTATTTTTATTTTTCTTTTCCAGTTTTATATATATTTTTTCTGATTTTATTAGATTGTGAAATTAAACTAAAACTAATTAAATCCTAACATTTATTTAATAACTATTTTACAGCAATTTCCAATTAAAGCAAATAAAATGCTATTTTTGATTTTTCTTAAATTGTTCCAAAATTAAAAATCCTAATGCATATGCATATTTTTTTTGTATTTTTAATATGAATTATTATGCAACTAATTAACACAAAAATGCAAAAACATCAAAAAAATTGTAAAATAAAGAAAAAAATCATTTTGTTTGGATTTTAGGAATAATTTGCTTAGGGCAAAAATCACGTGCTCACAGCTGCCACTCTTTGCCCGAAAACACGAAGAGTTTTCGTGCAAAGACAAGTGAGCGGTAATGAGGGATTTTTGCCCATTCGCATATTTCGTGTGAAGCATTTTGAAAAGTTTGACCGCACCCTGCTTCAGAGGTTTCCTACATATCCCGGGCTAAACAGGAATCAGGTCAGTGTAGTTCTGGAGTGTTTGGTAGCTAAGACTACCGGAAGCTGTGATTTCACTGCTGTTGCTGCTGTTACTGCTTACTCACCCCCTTATTACACCATGTAAAGATAAAAAGAAGCTAGCCTAAGCTATGCTCTATGAGTTACAAGAAATCCTATCTATTCCTTAAAACTTGCTCTTGTGTTTCCTTGAACTTGCATTTTGTATTCTTTCAATGGAATTCTGGTTATTGCCTTGGCGATGTTTTGAAACATGTGTCCATTCTTCAGGTGGACTCCTGCATGCGATTGCTTGAAAAAGTATTCCCTTGTTCTCCAGGTGGGCTCCTGCTTGCGATTTCTTTAAAATGTATTCCATTGTTCTTCAGGTGGGCTCCTGCTTGCAATTACTTTGAGAAAGTATTCCCTTGTTCTCCAGGTGGGCTCCTGCTTGCGATTTCTTTAAAATGTATTCCCTTGTTCTTCAGATGGGCTCCTGCTTGTGATTACTTTGAGAAAGTATTCCCTTGTTATCCAGGTGGGATCCTGCTTATGAAAAAATAGACAATCAAAGAAAATTTTCTGCCCCAGTATGGTGATTGGGCATTTCATGTTATCAGATATTAAAATTAAAAGCTAGAATTTGGATTGTACTTCCCTTGTTTTCTAGGTGGGTGCCTTCTTGCTGAATTTGAAAGGATATTCCTTTTGTTCTTCAGATGGGCTAATGCTTGCTGAATTTGAAAAAGATATTCCCTTGTTCTTCAGGTGGGCTCCTGCTTGCTGATTTTGAAAGGATATTCCCTTGTTCTTCAGGTGGGCTCCTGCTTGCTGAATTCGAAAAATATTCTCTTTGTTCTTCAGGTGGGCTCCTGCTTGCTAAATTTGGAAAGATATTCCCTTTATTCTTCAGGTGGGCTCCTGCTTGCGATGCTTAAAAATGTATTCCCTTGTTCTCCAGGTGGGCTTCCTGCTTGCAACAACCATATAAAACGAGGAAAATTTTCTGCCCCAGTTTGATAACTGGGCGCGTTGTGTTACTTAATATTTAACTTGAAAGATAAGACTTGCATTATACTTTCCTTATTCTTCAGGTGGGTGCCTGACTGCTGCGCTTGTAATGTATTCCCTTGTTCTCCAGGTGGGCTCCTGCTTGTTGCGTTTGAAAAGATATTTCCTTTATTCTTCAGGTGGGCTCCTTTTTACAAAGAAAAATTCTTTCTGCCCCCGTTTTAATCAAAGAACGATTTGTTAATATAAAAATGGTGGTTAGCTGTTGGCATTCTTGTTGGCCATGCTCCCACTTCTGACTTTGCTCCGACTTGCTTCTTTGGACTTGCTTTGACTTGCCATGACTTCCCGGCTAACTTTCAAACCTTTTGATCCTTATGATCCAATTGTTTTACCTTGTGCTACTGTCTTGGTGTTTCTGTTCCTTTTTGTGAAACTTTGCTTCTCCATCCAATTATCTGATTACCCTTGGGATTTACATTGGTCCTTCATGTTTTACTTTCTTTTAATATGTCCCGATCTCATTGTTCCATACAATTGGAAACTGGTAGTTAGCTTTGACTGAAACGTCTTATAGACAGATTTCAAGAAAAATGAAATGCAATGACCTCGAAGTTTTTGAGGATAGAAAGACTCCGAAAGGAGAAAGAGGATAGGCCTTATCTGAGTGGAAAGGCTGATTCCATTGACCGTGCCATGCATTTTGGATTAACTAGCCTAGTCTGTTCAACCAGTCAACTGTCAGTTGCCACATTTGCCGTTCCACACTTTCACAGCCTGACTTGCACCAGAACCCAAACCTCGCTTGTTTTGCCATGTTTCAAACACCTTCCAACCACATACTTTCTTCATTTGCCCATCTGAAAACTGACTTTCGCCTTACGGTGGCCATGAGGGTTTTCACCAATAAGACTCTCTCATTTTTAATACAACTCACGTCGCATTACGATGCCCGTGAGGGTTTTCACCAATAAGACTCTCTCATTTTCAATTTTCCCCTTCTTCTGGTACCAGAGTGTTGTCCACAACATGAATCACCTTGCCTGCTTGTATTGACATTTCTTAAAATTGATAAGAAGGTCTTTCTTTGGACCGTAATGTGGCTTTTGGATGGGTTTAGAAAGAAGGGTGTAAAGGCTCAAAATATTTCAACATGGGTTCAAAAACTACAACTTTCGGAATCGTATCTTTCCCAACAAACATAACTTTTGCCCCAGTTTCATTCTTGGGGATTCTTGGACTTTTCTTTGGTTGTGACTGAACCTCAGTGAGGCTGCCTACGTACCCTTTCTGGATCAAGTCAAACGTAGTTCAGGTCATAAAATCGCTTCATTGTTGTGATGTTTCCTTCCTTCCATTCTTCTTCTTTCTTTTCTTCTTTTATTTTCTTTTCTTTCTTTTCTTTTCTTTCTTTTCTTCTTTTTCTTTTCTCTTTTTTTCTTTTCTTCTTTTTCTTTTCTTTTTTTTGTTTTTCCTTTTCTTATTTTCTTTTCTCTTTTCTTCTTTTCTTTTCTTGTTTCTCTACCTGATTTCCCTGCTCGATCCTTAATTTTTGTTGTTGATTCCGAAAGAGGGATACGAAAGAAAATATAATAAGGCTCAAAAGGCTAACAAAGGATAAAGTGTTTGGATAGCAGAACAAAATGCCTTCGTCATTTCAATCTCAAAATATGCCAAATACAATCAGATACATAAAGATAAAGAAATCATACATAATATCTCTTGACTGCATCAGAATTGATAGCCATTTCTACACATTTCCCTTCCACATCTGTTAGATACAATGCACCATTGGACAACACTCTTGTTATAACAAATGTCCCTTGCCAGTCAGGANTCCGTGGACGCACTTTCTTGTTATAAGCTTGGGCCATTCTCTGTTGGTACAACTGCCCATGACATACTGCTGCCAATCTCTTTTCATCAATCAAGCTCAATTGTTCCAGACGGGCTTTTACCCACTCATCATCATCAATTTCCTCCTCCTCAATAATTCGAAGGGAGGGTATTTCAACTTCTGCAGGTATCACTGCCTCCGTACCGTACACTAATGAATAAGGAGTCGCCCCTACCGAAGTGCAAACAGTAGTGAGATACCCTAGCAAAGCAAAGGGTAATTTCTCATGCCATTGCCTGGATCCTTCCACCATCTTTCGAAGTATTTTCTTGATATTCTGATTAGCTTCCTCAACTGCTCCATTCGCCTTAGGACGGTATGGTGTGGAATTGCGGTGTGTAATTTTAAAATTCTGACATGTCTCCGCCATTAGATGACTATTGAGATTGGCACCATTATTTGTGATAATCACCTTCGGAATTCCGCACCGGCAAATAATATTTGCATGTACAAAATCAACCACTGCTTTCTTGGTCACTGATTTGAAAGTTTTCACCTCAACCCATTTAGTAAAATAATCAATGGAAATCAGAATAAACCTGTGCCCATTAGATGCTGCTGGCTCGATCGGCCCAATAACATCCATTCCCCAAGCAACAAAAGGCCATGGTGTCGACATTGCGTGCAACTCATATGGAGGAGAATGAATCAAATCTCCATGTACTTGACACTGATGACACTTGCGTACGAAACTGATACAGTCTCGTTCCATAGTGAGCCAATAATATCCTGCTCGAAGAATCTTTTTGGCCAGTACATACCCACTCATATGAGGTCCACAAACTCCTGCATGTACCTCAGTCATGATAGTTGTAGCCTGTTTAGCATCCATGCACCTTAATAAACCAAGATCTGGAGTTCTTTTGTACAACACTCCTTCGCTAAAGAAAAATCCGCTTGCTAAGCGTCTAATGGCTCTCTTTTGGTCCCCTGTGGCCTATGCCAGATATACTCCCATTCTGAGGTATTCTTTAATATCATGAAAGCATGG
>MU680980.1:72807-90047 GCA_026770625.1 Nicotiana glauca | reverse complement strand
TGGGCCCGAGGGCATTTTGGTCATTTCACTAAGCGGAGTTGGGAACTTGTATAATCTGAATTGTTGATAAGTATTTGAGTATATTCTCATTAGTTCATCGTTAAATTGTCTAGTTTGGGTGCATTGTGCGTTGGTTCAAACCTTCGGAAGGATGTAGAATGCCGATTTCGAGTCTTCAGAGCGAGGTGAGTCTCCTTTCTAATTCTGTGAGGGGGAAATTACCCCATAAGTGAGTTAAATTGATTATGGGCTCCTAGTTGTGGGGGCTACGTGCGCACGAGGTGATGAGAGTCCGTGCGTAGCTACTATTATGCTATTTTCCGGGTAGATTAGGACCCAGAAAACATGCTATACTTGAATAAATTATGGACTCATTAATGACTTGAATTGTTTAAACAACCTCTGATTAGTAAGCAAATTTAAAAGAGATTAAACATCATTCCTGAATTGTTGAACAGAGAATTTGCTTAATTGGATAATTATTCCTCGATAAAATTCTAATTGGCTATCTGACCATGTATATTATGTGTACCGCGTCGCATGGAGGATTCGCGAGCGGGATAATAGATCACATTAAATTAATAATTGGATTTTTCTAGAAGAATTAAGCTTCGTTTCTAAAATTTATAAAGAGAATTGACCATTCCTGGACATTTGCTCCACGTTGATTTCCTGATTGTTTATCTGTCTGTGTATGTTTATTTTGGAACGGGCCGAACGTCTCGGCAGATTAATAGATGCATTTATAGGCGCGCCGTCGACCCTCGGCAAGTGCACATTTATTTCTGTTGGATCGGGCCGTCACCTCGGTATGATTTGCGCATGCCTGTGTTGCTGCCTAAACTTGATTAAGTTATTATTGCCCTTTTGTGGCTTAAACCTATTTGGATTATGTTTTAAAGAGAAATTTGGGAAATTTTCCCATGAAAGAACTACGTGTTTATTTGTTTCCTCTATTTGATTAGAACCATGTCTATAAAGAATAAATCCACGGATTAATACGTATAATGAGGATAAATGATCATTGGACCATTAGAGTGTGTCAAAGTTGACCATCTCGTCTCTACCCCTTCGGGATTAGGCGGGACACTCACTGAGTACACGTTGATTACGTACTCATACTACACTTCTGTGCATTTTTGTTGCACAGGTATACTTCATTTTAGCGGCCTACTGGGCACAGCAGCACGGACGATTCAGGGACTAGGTGAGCTGCAAATTTTGAGGCGACCTGCAGCTAGTGTAGTTCCTTTCTGTACTCTGATTATTTATTTCCTGTCCATTGTATTCCGGAAAGAGGTTGTATTTTATTTCATTATCAGTATTCGCTCATGCACTTGTGACACCGGGTTCTGGGATGGTTTTCGAAAAGTTTGATTTAAATGTTATTGTTAATTTGAATTGAAGCAAAACCCCTTTTATTAGTGAAAATGGAAGGAAAAATTATGGAATTTGATGTATTTTAAAAAGAATTTTTAAATCGGTAATCTAATTGGCTGGCCTGACAGTGGTGTCCTGCGCCACCACGACCCTCAGTAGATTTTGGGTCATGGCACTCAGAGATCTCTTTCAGAGACTCATGAGAAAACAAACAGATACAATAGCAAATTCGAAGTAAATAGAGTGAAGAACCTGATTTAAAGCATAGTGAGAGTAGAAAGAACACATTTTAAGAAAAGTTTGGAACTTAAACAAGTTCAGAAGAGAAAAGGATGCAGTATAACACTTAGGAAAACAATAGAGGAAACATGTTTAACAGAGCTTCAAACAAAGTCCAGAAGAAGGTAAATAAAGAACTTAAAAACTCAGTAGGAAACACATACAGTAAAAGGGCTCAACATACCAGAAAAGTACATCAACAAGACATATATAAAAATACAACAGGATTTACATGTGAGCCTGGTGTAGAAGCACACTAGAACACAAAGCACAGACGAATCATATATAGTAGAAAGAAAGTAAAAGAAAACACATGTGTGGTAGAAAAGAAAATATACGAGCATAATATAGATGAATACATACAAAGAAAAGAAGAAGAAGAGTCAGAAAAACACTTTAAGCTTTTCAGAAACCCTAGACCGGAAAGAAGTAATTTTGAAGGGAAAATTTGGGGAAAGTGTTTTAAAACTTCAGTAAAGCAAAGAAATAGCAAATATTTAAGAAAATAATTAGAGAAAACCTTGAATGGATGGGGTTTCAGAGGAACCCTAGAATGCAAAAGGTTTGAAAAAGGTTCGATCTTGAGTCGGATGAGTCAGGACCAGGCTCGAAGCGTTGTAGGTACGCCGGAACAAAGCTGGAGAAGCCATAGAACCCTGAATTGGAGAAAATATGAACGGAGACCATCGAGGTCAGACCTCGAAGCTTCAAACACCCAGCGTTTAAGGGTGGAGGGGGTGAGTATAGGCCATCCATGGCCTGAGAAGCCATGGATTCCGGTGAGATGGCGGTTGAAAGTGGTAGAAGAGGATTAGGGTTTCAAGAGCATTTAAGAGAGTTTGAGAGACTAAGGGCTTTCAGGGTGGCGTCTCTGAGAAAATGAGTGGGGTTATGGGGTTTGGTGGAATAAAAAAGGTAAGGGCTAATCGTGGTCGTTGATCAAAATGATCAACGGCCTGGATTAAAAGATTGACCTGGCGGGTTGTGTCGACGGGTTAGTGGTCGGCTTATTTTAGGGTTTGGGCTTGTCCGGTTTGAGACTGAGATTGGGTCAATTAGGGGATCAATTTGGCTACAATTGAAATGCAAATGAGGCTAGTTTTTAAATAGCCAGTGTTTCCCTTTTATTTTATAAAAATAGTAAACATGATTTTGAAAGAAAATTAAACATACTGGATCAGTTAGTAATATGTAAATATTAATTTAAAAATACTGGAACCAATTTCATAATTAAAATACTATTAATCTTAAAGTAGGCTAAAATTACAATTATGCAATTTAGCTTTTTAAAATACCAAATAAATTTGTAAAAATATATAAAAATTACCTTAACTATATTTTGGTATAAAATGGGAATAAAATAAATTATTCACCAAAATTGATGATTTTGGGAATAATTATGGATTTTTATACTGCTAAAATGGATAATAAATTGATTTAAAAATATTTTAAAAATTGGAAAAAATACTATATTTATATATGCGTATATATAGTATTTGAAAGTATTTTTCATATAAAAATAGACGGGGAAAAATTGGGTATCAACAATGACTTATTTATTGACCTAACCCATCTTGAGCCCCCCAAATTCAGCCCAACTCGCCCATTTGACACCCCTAGTCAAGACCCGGACTTTTATACGTAACCTGTACTGGATTTTGGGGGAGCCACATAAATCATTATATTGGAAGCATTAGTTATTACACCAGTAACCGCTTGAAGTTTTCTTCTTCCCTTATAGTGTAAAATCATGAAAAAGAAATTAAAGTAAAAGCCATAAGATCAGAAATAATTACAAAAGATATAATAAAAGAAAATAGGAACGTGAGAAGTGGTAATTAGTAATAACATAACATCTTTAATAATGAAGAAATTGATTTGGAAAATTTTGGACGTTCAATATCGATTGAAGAATAAATCAATTGCTAATAAATTATGTATAATGTTGTTTTCATCTTTGTTCATTTTTTCCTGTAAAAGTTTGTCATTTTCATTATATTTTTGTGTGTGTCGTGTTACACAATGTAATAAAATAAATATGTGATTCATTCTCTTATTAGGAGTATTCAAAGGCTAAAAGAAATTGGGGCATTTGCATCTATATCCACTTTTTGTGTCATGTTTTAATTTGTGCCCGCTTTGCAAAAAAAATTACAAGCGTACTCGCTTTTTCGCGTAACTTCAGCATACGGGGCTGAAGTAGCAAAGGCAATCACGCAAAAATTCAGCATTCTAGTAGTCGGGCCTGAAGTTCAGCTCTAGAGTTGAAGTTTTTATTTTGTAACTGGCGAACTTCAGCTCTAGAGCTGAAGTTTTTGTTTTGTAACAAGCGAACTTCAGCTCTAGAGCTGAAGTTTTTGTTTGTAACTCGCGAACTTCAGCTCTAGCGCTGAAGTTTTTATTTCTGTAAATGGCGAACTTCAGCTCTAGAGTGGCGAACTTCAGCTCTAGCACTGAAGTTTTTGTTTTGTAACTGGCGAACTTCAGCTCTAGAGTTGAAGTTTTTGTTTTGTAACTGGCGAACTTCAGCTCTAGAGCTGAACTTTTTATCGAAAGAAGTTTTTGTTTTGTATCTTGGGACAATCCTGAACATCCCAATCCTTTAATTTGATTTAAAAAATAAGCTACTTAATTTGACTCACCAGTAGCAGCGACAAGGAGAAGACAGAAGAGAAGGGCAACGAAGGTTGTGTATTTAGCCATATCTAGATTGTTTTCCTTTTAGATTTCTTGGTGAGGAAACTGACAACAACAATGGTGATATTTATAGCATGGTATATGCTCAACATTGTCAACTTCATTCATTTTTTGATTAATTCAAGCATTCACATCATTATTATGTACATGAGAAAGTAAAAATAATAAGTCTAGGTGATTCCTTCGATTCCCTATAAGATTATGAATTGGAAGATGAGAACGAAAAAGAAAACAAAGGAGGAGAAGGTGGAGGAGAAAGGGGGCTAAAGTTATTTAAAAAGTAGGTACAAGTTAAAGGTTTTTGAAAAAAAATGGGTATAGGTTAAATGGGGGCGACCAAATAGGGCGCCCCGTGCAATTTTTACAAAGAAATTGCTCAATAACAAGTGAGCTTTACTTTGATAGCATAACACTTTTACAATCATCATATTGTAATGCTAAAAGTGAGTTTGCATTTGAAGTTTCTTTTTTCTTTTTATTTAAATATAATTTTAACTATTTATGTCTAATATATAGTCTGAACAATTTTGGTCTCAAGTTTATCAAAATAAGCAGAATTGTTAAATTGACTGTATAGATCCATATTTGGTAACCACGATGGGGACGACTACGACAAAGCGACTGGCGGTCGTTGTGATAAAGGCAAACGACCAGAAGCAGGCAGCTGGATAAGATAATAACGGTAACCTAAACTTAGGAAGAGACAGGTTATGTAATACTTTTTAGTTTTTTGGGGAATATCCCTTATAAATAGGAGGAGATAGTGAACAAGAAGGGGATCTGCCTTTTGGGAACCAAGAATCATATTGTAAAGTTGAGAGAAGAATATACAAAAGAGTTATCTTGTTTACTTTATTCAAGCACATGTTATTCAACTTTCATCCATAAATCTCAAAGATTCCGCATTCATATCAACTGCATACCTTTTCACATCGCCAGAAAGACGAGACACCCAATCATATAATCATTGGGTGAAAGTCCCTTTACGCTCATTGTCGTTTCTTGCATTTATAACACATTTATGATATTACATATTTTACCAATCTAGGTATATTGAACTCAATAATTAATGCTCTTAAACTTTCCTCATTATACAAGAGTCTCGCTCTATTTGATCTAGGATTTATTAAGCTCAATCGAGATTCACTCCATTATCTTGTTACTAATGAGTTTAGCATTTATTTGCCCAAATAATTTGGCGATGTCTGTGGGGATTTTTTTAGTTGAAACTATAGTTCTCTCTAGATCATAAAAAAAAATTCTCATCCTTGTTTGTACAAACTAACTATGGCAGGAAAAGAAGACGTGAGGTTGAAAACGATAGTAGGTGTCACCCCCATCATCTTCAACACCATCAATGAAGATGGAAGAGAAGACAACGAGAATGCGACACCAAATGTTACACCTAGGCGGAGCGTCTCACCTCCCCCTCGCGAAAGCGTAACAACTTCACATGAAAAAGGAGCCTCCATGTCTATAACTGAGGAAGCACCACTGGTAGTGAAAAAGCTACTGGAAGAATGGCTGACAAGTACTCTAAAAACATACTTGACAGACCCATCCAAAAGGAGAATAGAAACACCGCACAAGTAGATATCACAACAACAACTGGCGAGCAATCCGTCCCCCAAACAGGTAACACTTACACCACTGCTGGTGCAGGTAATGACGCACTCATAGCCATTCTACAGAAAATATAAGATATGGAAAACGAAAACAAGGCACTCCGTGACCAGATGAAGGAGCACCAAGAAAGGGTTGATAAGATACCAGGTGCCCCAAAGTTGCTACCAAAATGAGACATTGCTCGATTCATCAAGCAACCGTACAACGAGGAAGCAGCTCCCCATGCCATTCCCAAAACCTTCAAAATGCCACCATACCTAAAAATATATGATGACACTACAGACCCAGAAGATCATATCGTCCAATACGCCACAGCGGTGAAGGGCAACGATCTTTCCAAGGATCAAGTTTCATCGGTGCTACTGAAAAAGTTTGGTGAAACCCTAACATGGGGAGCCCTAACCTGGTACTCACTATTGCTGGCACGGTCAGTATCAACGTTCGAGAAAATGGTTGACAAGTTTGTCACTGCTCATGCATGAGCTAAAAAGGCAGAAGCTAGGGTGAATGACATGTTCGCTGTTAGGCAAACTTCCTCGCCCGTTTTAACAAGGTGAGAATAAGCTTACCAAATATATCAAAGGGGATGACGGTAGCAGCCTTCCAGAACGGGTTAAGTAGGAATGGATCAAGAGTAACTAGAAAACTATTAAACAGGCTCATGAAATACCCCCAACATTTGGGAAGAAATTCATAATGCCAATTGCACTGAGGTGAGAGCCGACGAGGACGATCTCAATGGTCTGACCCAACGGCTAACATCAGTTCAAGTAGAATCGAGGAAAGATCGTCATAACGACGGTCGAAGGGATCAGCTGGGTCCCCGTCTCGGCCAAGAAAGACATCAGCCCTACATCTGAATAACCATCCCACCACCTCCTCGACACGCAGAAGGGCCTATCATGACTCACATCGGGACTCAGGGAAACGAAAGAGGTATGCCTCCACTCTTATCTGCTCACAATTTTTGTGCCTCCCCTTGAGAAATAGTGTATGCACTAGAGAAGCTTGGAACGAAGGTGAAATGGACATAAAAGATGAAGTCCAACCCGAATACTCGGAAGTCAGACTCCCTCTATAAATTCTACCAGGAGAGGGGCCACAAAACTGAGGATTGCATAGTTCTGCAGCAAGAGGTAGTGAGAATGTTGAACCAAGGGAACCTGAGAGAATTAATGAGCGACTGGGGACGAACCAACTTCGTTCGTAGATGTGAACAGCACCAGGGGCCTCCAAAGCCACCCTCCCCTGCTCGTACTGTCCAAATGATCGTGAGAGGAGGCGACAAAGCAATGATCAACCGTGTTAAATTCACCACTACACACAAACTCAAGCGGTCGATCACCCACGAACGGTATGATGACCTCGAAGACAGTATCATCTTCGATAAGTCAGATATCGGCGGTTTGAATTTCCCTCATACAATGCACTTGCCATTACTTTATGTATTTCAGATACTGGTATGAAAAGAATAATGGTAGATGACGGAAGCGGCGCGTGTATTAACCATCCTTAAGTCCTCGTACAGATGCGACTCTAGGACACGATAATACCGTGTTGCATAACATTAACAGGTTTTAATAATGCAGTTGAGCGAACTTCTGGAGAAATAAAGCTACCCGTTTTGGCAGAAGGAGTCACCCTAGAAACAATGTTTCATATCATGGACCAAGATACAACCTACAACTCCATCAAAGGATGGTCGTGGATACATGACATGAGGGCCATCCCGTCAAGCCTATATCAAGTAATCAAGCTCCTTACCCCATGGGGAGTATTCAGCATCCGAGGCGAACAATGCACTGCTCAAGAATGCTATCGTATCGCCCAAGATTGCACACACACCCAACAACTAAAGGGAACAAGTGTGGAGGCATAGTAATTAGCGATGTCGGGAATCAAATCTGACGTACAAAGAAGCTATTGAGTTGACAGTATAAGATCTCGATTCCGTCCAACTAAACAACAACGACAACATAAAAAAGGCTTATACCGGGAACAATCTCACATAATCAGGTATATTTCTTAAATTCTTAGCTAAAAATTCCAATTTGTTTGCCTTCTCCCACTCAGAGATGTCGGTATCACGAAAGACATCGCTACGCACAAGTTTAATGTCGACCCGCTCTATCCACCAGTATGGAAAATAAGGAGAAAATTTAATGCCACAATTAATGAGGTTGTCAGCGATGAAATTGATAAGTTGATCGCCGATGGTTCTATCTGAGAGTCAAAATATCCCCAATGGGTTGCAAATGTGGTCATGGTAAAGAAGAAAAATAGGAAATTGGGGATATGTGTAGATTTCACATATCTAATTAAAGCATGCCTGAAAGACTCTTTTCCCTTGCCTCATATTGACCAACTCATCAATGCAACAGCAGGACACGAAGTGTTGAGCTTTCTGGATGCCTACTCGGGTTACAACTAAATCCCCATCGAGGAGGAAGACCCGGAGAAAACTACTTTCATCACCTATTAGGGAATGTACTGTTACAAGGTTATGCCATTCGGGTTAGGAACGCAGGGGCCACGTATCAAAGATTGGTCAGCAAGATGTTCAAAGACCAACTCAGCAAAATAATAGAAGTTTACATCGATGACATGTTGGTCAAATCCAAAAGGAAAGAAGACCACATCGACCACCTTACAGAGGCCTTCGATATATTAAGACGGTACAGAATGAAGCTAAACCACAAAAAATGCACCTTTGGCGTAACCTCGAGCAAATTCCTCAGTTTCTTGGTATCACAAAGAGGCATCAAAGTCAACCCAGACCAGATCAAGGCCATCGAAGGAATACCCAAAATATTAACCAGCAAAAAATAGGTACAAAAGCTAACTGGCCGGATAGCCGCCCTGTCAAGGTTCATCTCATGGTTATCCAACAGATGCCATAATTTTTCAATGTGCATAAAAAAGACAACAGGCTCCAATGGAATTCAGACTGCACTGAGGCCCTGATAAAACTAAAGACATACTTGTCCTCGCCACTACTACTCGCCAAAGCAGAACCCGGCGAATGCCTTCTAGTCTACCTAGCAGTCTCAGAAGTCACGGTAAGCGCATTTTTGGTCCGCAAAAACAAAGGTTCGCAATCTCTAATTTATTATATCAGCAAAACCCTAGTCGATGCCGAAACGAGGTATCCCCACCTCGAGAAACTGGCTCTGGAACTGGTCGTAGCTTCACGAAAGCTCAGACCATATTTTCAATGTCACCCCATATCGGTAGTGACAACTTTTCCCCTAAGGAGCATCCTGCATAAACCCAAATTGTCGGGAAGATTGGCCAAGTGGGCCATAGAATTAAGCGAGCACGATATAACATATCAGCCACGAATGACAATAGAATCATAGTTACTCGCTGACTTCGTCGCCGACTTCAGTGCCGAAGTATTATCCGAGGTCGAGCAGGAAACGCTTCGCACCTCTCCTAGACAACCCGACCTCTGGGTCCTTTACACCGATGGCGCATCTAATGCGTTAGGATCTGTACTGGGACTCGTACTTGAAGTCCTAATAGGCAAAGTGATTCGCCAAATCCATACGGTGCCCCTAAATGACTAACAATGAGGTCGAGTATGATGTCGTAATTGTAGAATTTAAGCTAGCCCTCAGATACGGAGCACGACAAGTCATCCTTGGATGTGACTCGCAACTTGTTGTTAACCAAGTTACTGGGACTTTCCAAATCAAGGAGCAAAGGCTACAGAAATATCAGGCAGAAATCCATAAACTACTGCTAGAATTCGATGAATGCCAACTCGACCAGATACCCCAGGCACAAATATCGAAGCAGATGGCCTCGCCAAACTGGCAGCATCAACCAAAAATATCACCAAGGAGAATGTGGGCACCCTCCTCCACTCATCAATAGACTGAATTGAAGTACATTATATTATTTTTACTTGGGACTGGCGCAACCACATCATGACATATTTGCAGGAGGTAACACTCCTACAAGACAAAATGCTTCGAATGCAAGCGGCCAGGTACAACCTCATAAATAACGAACTTTACAAGAGAACACTCAGCGCCCCCCGGCTAAATGCCTAGGGCCGAGTCAGATAAGGAGCGTGCTCGAAGAAGTACACGAAGGTCATTGTAGTGCCCATACAGGCAATAGAGCCCTCGTCAGATGCCTTATTCGGGTAGGATACTACTGGCCCACCATGAAAAAGGAAGTCGCATATTATGTCAAAAGATGTGAACAGTGTCAAAAATATACACCTATGATACATCAAGCAGGCGAACACCTCCACTCTATTACTTCACCATGGTTGTTCATCAAATGGGGGATGGATATCGCCGGACCCCTCCCATCAGGGCGAGGTTAGATATATTTTCTTCTAGTTTTAACGGACTACTTTTCCAAATGGGTGTAAGCAGGTGAGTTCACCCAAATACGCGAACAGGAAGTCATCGCATTCATATGGAAGAATATCATATGTCATTTCGGCATCCCTAAAGAAATCAGCTACGATAATGGGCCCCAATTCACCAGGACAAAGACCACCGTATTCTTTGAGAAATGGCACATCAAGAGAATACTCTTCATGCCATATCATCCCGCAGGCAACGGTTAGATCAAATCCTCCAACAAGACAATACTAAACATTTTAAAGAAAAAGCTCGAGGACGCTAAAGGTTTGTGGCCGGAGTTTCTACCATAAGTATTATGGGCCTGCCGCACAATGCAAAAACAAGCACAAACGAAATGCCATATTCACTAGTCTACCGGAATGACGCCATGATACCTGTTGAGGTCAGAGAACCCATCCTAAGGTACTCCAATGAAAGTGGACGGGACAACGAAGAGAACATAAAACAAGACCTTGCTGAGGCAGAAGAACGAAGAGACATGGCTTACGTAAGAAAGATAGCCCAAAAACAACAGGCAGAAAGGTACTACAACAAAAAGGTCAAATTACGTCCACTCAAAGTCGGGGAATATGTTCTCAAAGCCAAAACACTAGCAAGCAAAGATCTGAAGGAAGGCAAATTAGGAACCAATTGGGACGGGCCATACAAAATCACTGCAGCAACAAGTAGGGGTGTGCATTCGATTTATCGATTTGATTTTGACCCTTATCGATAATTACTTATCGATTATCGATTTGTACATATATTTATCGTTATCGTTTCAATAAGTTTTCGATTATTTTGATTTCGATTTATCGATTTTTGGGGCTTATCGATTCGATTATCGATTACACCAATAAGAAAATTTGCGGGATTCCACGGAAAGTATATCGCTATAAACACCTCTAACTAATATGGATAAAAAGAAGCTAAGACGAACATCGTTTATGACATAAAAATTGTGTCAACAAGCACATGTAACACAACTAAAATAAGGGATCAAATGTATTCCACCAACACTCCAACGGTATAAAAAAAAATACATCATCACGACTAATTTTATTTTCCATTAATTTGAACTTCATTCCCTTAAGCTTTAAATATGATCATTCCTTAAATGTGGTAGAGGAAATAATAGGGTTAGGGACTTAGGGTAAAGGAAAGGGTATTATAGAATAAGGGTAAAAAAAAATTAAAATTTTTTTTTTAAAAAATAATTTTTTTTTCTTTTTAGTATATCGTATCGGTTTATCGATAAACCGATAAACCAAAGAGGATAAATCGAAATCGAAATCGTTAACTCGATAAGGAAAATTTCAAAATCGAAATCGAAATCAATAAATCGATAAACCGATACCGATAAACCGATACCAAATAATCGATTCGATTTATCGATAAACCGATTAGAATGCATACCCCTAGAAGCAAGCAAAGGAACATTCCAACTAGAAACAATAGAAGGAAAACTACTACCACACAATTAGAACATCGCTCACCTCATATACTTCAACTTTTGAAAAAGGACGCTCCCGAAATCGTACTCTTTTTCCCTAGCCCGATTTTTGTCCCAATTCCGTTTTCTCAGGTAGGTTTTTAATGAGGCGACGAAGGGGATGTCTTGAAGTTCAAATTATAATTCATCGCCCCGCCTGCCGATTGTCTCTCTAGGTCGACCGATGAAGGGACTAGTTACATGGAAAATTCTCCAATATGTGTATGAAACGAACATGTATAGTATTCTCCAATGAGTTAAATAAAATATTTTATTCTCCATCACTTAACAATTCAACCTCGCTTGAATTTTAATTGGTTAATATTTTGACCTTAACTCGAAATAACACCCCTACATCCAAGGGCCATCCCCAAAAGAAAATTCGACATCGCTCGATTTCAACGGGTTAAAATTTCAACCTTAACTCGAAATAACACCCCTACGGCCAAGGGCCAGCGCCAAAAGAAAATTTGACATCGCTCGAATTTCAACGGGTTAACATTTCGACCTTAACTCAAAATAACACCCCTACGGCCAAGGGCCATCGCCAAAAGAAAATTCGACATCGCTCGAATTTCAACGGGTTAACATTTTGAATTTAACTCGAAATAACACCCCTACAGCCAAGGGTCATCACCAAAATAAAATTCAACATTTCTCGAATTTCAACGGGTTAACATTTCGACCTTAACTCGAAATAACACCCCTACGGCCAATGGTCATCGCCAATAGAAAATTCGGTATCGCTCGAATTTTAACGGGTTAACATTTCGACCTTAACTTGAAATAACACCCCTACGCCCAAGAGCCATCACCAAAAGAAAATTTTGATTTCACTAGAATTTCAACGGGTTAACATTTTGACCTTAACTCGAAATAACACCCCTACAACCAAGGGCCATCGCCAAAAGAAAAAAGCTGATATCGCTCGAGTTACTTTAACAATTGACCTCGCTCGAATTTCTTTAACATTTGGCTTCGCCCGAATCGTTTAAATTCAACTCTGCTCAAGTTACTAAGATCTACAATCAACCACGCGAAAAGCCAGAGACCTCCTCACAACAAACAAAAATAACAATGCGAATGTAAACAATAAAAAGATAGTCATCCACTGCAACTGTTATATTACAGAAATTTTTTACAAAGCGCTTGGAGACGCCCTCACAAAAATAGCAAAGCAAAAACAAGTCCCACGCCGCATCGTCTCCCGCAGCATACTCCTCGTTATACCAAGTGTTGGTACCCAATTTTTTCCCATACATCTTTTATACTAAAAATACTTTCAAAATAGCATATGTATGCATATATGAGCATCCCAAAAGACTTTGGCATTTTAAAAGGATTTTTAAACTAATTTATGGCCTATTTTTACACCATAAATCCCAATAATTATTCCAAAAACTTGCCATTTTGGACAATAGTTTATTTTATTTTCACATCTACATCAAAACATAATTTACATGATTTTTGTATAATTTTACAAGTCCATTTGGTATTTTAAAACTAAGTTGCATGAAATTACAATTTTAGCCCACTTTCATATTTAATAGAAACTTTAATTATAAAATCAATCCCAATATTGTCAATTTAATACTTACATATTATTCGCTAACTCAGTGCTTTTAATTTTATTTTTAAACATCCTTTACTATTTTTATAAAATAAAAAGAAAAAACTGGCTATTTCAATTATGGCCTCAATTACTTTCAATTATAGCCTATTTGGGCATCTCAATTTTGACCCCAAATCCAGCCCAAATCGATGACCCAATGCCATTTAACCCGGCCCTTTACCCGTTTAATTAAACCCGTCCGTTTCATCTTTTAATCCTGGTCGTTGATCATTTTGATCAACGACCTACAACCACTCTTTCCTTTTTAATTTCAAATCACCCTAACCCTATCTCTCATTTCTCTTCGACCGCCGCCCTCAAACCCTCCCCTTCTCTCAAACGCTCTCTAACACTCGAAAACCCTAGCCGCTCCCTATCATCTTCTCCGACCAAATCCCACCGACGTCCATGGCTTTTCAGGCCATGGACGGCCTGTGCTCTCTTCCCTTCACCCCATATCGTTTTTGCTCAAGGCTTTCAAGGTTCAACCTCAACGAGGCCTGTTCAGATCCTCCGCCGATTTGTGTTCCTGTGGCTTCTCCGGCTCCGTTCCGACGTGTTCGAGCCTCAAGAGCCTAGATATGGTCCAGACCTGTTCCAGGCCAGATCCTTTACAAGCCTTCTCATTTCTAGGGTTTCTGAGAAACCCTGAAAGCTGTTCGAGGTTCTTTCTCTCTTTATTTTCTTAGATCTGTGATAGATCTGTGGTGTACTCGGGGTTTTAAAGTTTTTTCCCAAATTTCTCTTTTTAAAAAATTAGTCAGTTTCAATTTAGGGTTTCCAAAACTTTTAAAACGATTTCTGTTTCTTCTTCTTCTTCTTTCTTTATGTGAATCTGCCTGTATATGCTTTGTTCTTATGTGTTTTCGCTTGTGCATATTTTCTCTTATGTTCTTATGTTTTGTCGTTATTATGCATGTTCTTCTACTTGTGCTCTGTTATCTCTTCTACTGTTTCTACAGCATGCTTGCACATGTCGAGCTTATGTGTTCCTTTACCATTTTCATACTGAGCTTTTGTCCGCCTTTACTAGACTTTTGTTTGAACTCTAAACCTGTTTCGCCTACTGTTTCTTAAGTTCTATGTCGCCTCTATTCTCTCTTGAACTTGCTTGAGTTCGGAGCTTTTCCTGAACATGCTTTGTTTTTACTCTATTGCTTCAAACTTCCCATTATATCTATGTGCTTTCTCATGAGACTCTCTGAGTCTGTTCGATGGCTTGCCCTCTCCTTTCTGTGCCCTACTCGAATTTGAAACCCTAGACTAAACTGGAATCTGTCGATTATGATTTTGAGACTGTCTATGCCAACCTTTTCTTTCTTGCTTGACGCTTGTGTGCTTATATATGAGGGTTTTTCTTTCAAAAGGGTTCTACAAACTTGTAATCTTCTTTAATAAGGCTCGATTGATTGGTTATTGATTTTCCAATTGAACTTTCCCTCACCATTTTTTTGATTAAGTTCATTCGAACAAAGATTTTTACTGGCTGTTTGATTGACCTACTTGCCTTATTTCTCACAAATCATGTACCATTCTTGGCTTAAATAATCCCTATGTATTTACCTGTGTTATAGTACTTTGGAAAGGTTTTTTAATTATTCATCTTCCCTTAATAGTCTCATTCCCGTTTGAAATCAAACCCCTTAACCTTAGGGAGACCTTCTGTGATTGATTGTAAACTATTTTCTTGCCTTTTTTGCTTACTCGTTTTCTGCACTATAAAAACAAGACACTACACACAACTCACTACACACACAAATACAGGAAAACCTCAAAAACACTTCAGACTTCAATTGAACACTATACAATTACAATACTTTCTCTACTACTACTTTCTCTACTTCTAATACTGAGCACTCTTCTCCTCTTCCCTTCTACTATCTGAAACATTCGCGAGTTCTCTTGAACTCTCAAGTATTTACTGAAGAACCTGAGTTTGCTCTTGTTGATTTTTGGCTGTTACTTGCTTCTATTATTCTGATGTTCTAAAGCTTGCAACTGGTATGCCCTTCTAATTAAATAATACCCCCCAAACTCTGTGTTTACTTCTCCTCCTCTATTATGCATTCTTCACTATGTGTTCATTCTAGTCTGTCATGCTCTCTTTCATCATGTTTCTGTATCTTTGGGTCTGTTTGTGCTTTCTTGCTTTCCTCATGTTTCCTGTAAATGCTTTCCTATGTGATTCCCTGTCCCTTTGACCCCCTTCTTATGTGTGAGTACAATTCTGAGTCATGTTGGCATTCTATTATTGCCACTCATGACTTAGAGTTAGGTTCTCTTGAACCTCTACTCAAATCAATTCCCATTCCCTTTACCCCTTATGTGCTGAGCCTTAACTCAGGACTGGTGGTGCCCTAATCACCTTTTAGACCCAGGTTTGACTTTTAAAGGTCTGCTCTTTATTTGTTGGCCAAGTAGATGGTCAGGGGTGTGCCAGTCTCTCCCCATGGCTGGGTATGGGCTCCTTAATCCTTCTCTCACTTTGCACTTATTCATAGTTCTAAGTTCTGCCCCCATTTGGTAAGCCATGCTTCGGGACCCTGGAGCTCCCTCTGAACTTGGATGCCTGAGGGCTGGTAATTCCACACTTGCACTATTCTATTACAATATTTATTATTCAGAGCGTAAGCATTGTCTGGGGTCTTGGAGACTCCTTAAACACTCTGAGTAAGAGAGGGCCTTGGAATCTGGGATCTCGGAGTTGGTTAAACACATGTTATTGGGCATCAAGATTGAATTAGGCTGCTTGGATCCAGCTGTTAGTTTTGATGTATCTTTAATTTCCAGTTTGATTTATAGGGTTGTAATATTTTTGTACAAAAGAACTCGGGGGAAGATATAGTAAAAGGGGTGTGGGAGGGGTTTACTTTTTGCATCAATAAAAGGGTAAATATCATGCCTATAGGTTTAATGTTGTAATTCAGTCACTTAGATACCATGCCTATAGGTTAATGTTTTTAATCACTTAGATACCATGCCTATAGTGTTAATATTTTCAATCACTTAGATACCATGCCTATAGTTTGATGTTTAAACCAGTCGCCTAGATACCATGTCTATAGCACCAGCGTTTAATCATCTTGTACATCATTAGAAATTCTGCCTATAGGACTTAATACTCATGTAAATCAATTGCATATAGAAACTATGTCTATAGGAAGTGCATATGCGTTAGGCAAATTATAGGGTAGTCAAACAATCACTCTTTCACCAGTTAATAACAATGCTTAAAATCAGCTATAGATATCATGCCTATAGGGGTTCGTCTCAAACTCGCTTGATTCGGTTTTAAGCAACAACAACCTGTCAATTGGCCTTTAACGTAGCTTTTAAAATTCTATAAATCTGCAATGCTCTTAAACTTTTCAAACTTGCGTCTTTCTTCTGAAACAATTCCTTTAGATCTTCTGCCTAAATTCTAATCATCTCTTGAATCTATCTTTCAAAATAGTCTTTTAACTCACTCTTTCTTTTAAGGTATTTTCACCTTCAAAAATACTTTTCACAAGTCTACTATATTTTCACTCAAACAAATATGCTGATTTAAAAGTCATTTATGAACTTCTGCAACTTTCAACTTTCTGTTTTAACTCTTCTGCATTAGGCTCTTGTTTGAAATCAGTGTTTTCTGAATAACTTGTTTAAAATACTTCAATCTCTGACAATTGGATCCGAGTTGCCTAATGCAGACTTTTTATCTGATTCTATGTGTTAAACCAGTCCGTCAGTCGCTTAAGTTTTAATTTAAAGACCAAACCAGTATGTGAAAGGCATGCTAAACTATATG